>CALSBW010022384.1:1128-12539 GCA_943590975.1 Lindbergichthys nudifrons | reverse complement strand
CAGAATAGTCCGGGTACAGGCAGGGTCAGGAAACAGGCGAGGCAGGCTGGTCAGGGACAGGCAGGGTCGAAACCGGGAGAGCAATCTGGAAGGTAATGCGGGAAAGACTGGCATGCTGCAAAGTACGATCTGGCACTGAGGTGAAAGTGAAGTGGGCCTATATACTAATGGAGCTGATGGGTGTAACAGTGAGAGAGAGAGACAGGGTGTGGCTACCAGGTGACTAAGGAATGTTAATGCAGAAAATAGGTGAGTGAGAAAGCAGACTGTGACATTTTGGGGTTATTCTTTCCTGTAGTGCAGTGGTCACCAACCTTTTTAAGCCCAAGATCCCCGACCTCGGCCTTGGTGAAAGGCGAGATTTACCTATTGCAGAATTGAGTGAAAAAGACGGCCCAGACAGTACTTCCAATTTGAGGCCTTTTATATAGGCTAATTGCATCTGAATTACATCAAATCATTTGGTGCAACTTCCAATTTGATTAAACCAAGAACACAACATAACTAACATGTCAGAAAGGATAAATATATATATTTACATCATACCTATCATTTTCATTCATTCCTTCATTACAATCCTAAATATAAATGTATGTAGCGTATTATCCATTTGTTTGAACGAATGAGTAAATGATTTTGTTGACAGCAACAACAACAAAGAAAAAAACAACATCTTGCAGTGAGCAGATAACATAAAGTGCCATTTTAACTGTGAGGCTTATACACTGAAGCTTCATGCAAGTGCAACATTTAACATTAACATTAAAACTAGTTATTTTAACACAATTCTTACAAATTCAAGAATTGTGTCGCGTTCGTGAGGTAGCCAATCAGCGGTGAGGATCTCAGCCTGCCTTCACTGATGTTGAATCAGTAAACCAAAACATCAGCCGTTAGCTGTTAGCACTCAGAGCTCACAGCTCCTCATATCTGTTCAGAAACGGGACAAAAGTTAAACAAGTACAAACCACAGACTGTCTGTGTCATGGCGAATACAGTCGCTGTTGTATCTGTGTCTGTATCATGTTGTTATGAGTGTGGACGGAGCAGATACAATGTTAGTTTAGCCTGATCGATCCGATCTCCATTCAGAAAACACGCATTTAAAAGGTTTTTCGCCTGCCGTCTTGTCTGCAGACTTGTCAAGCATTAATTCATGGTATCACTATGTAGTTATTCCGGCATCATTTTGAAATGTGTATTACAATTAAATCACGGTAAAATATGTTCATTTTGTTGTAGTTCGTATCTACCATAAGTGCACTGAGTTCAAAAATATGCAGCATCACTTGAAGTCAGTCTATTATTTTTGGGAGCGACAAGGAATGTCTCAAAGATACGTCAATCAAACTTTTTTTTCTTTTTTTAACGGTGCGCGATCTACCCGCACCCGACTGGTTGGTGACCACTGCTGTAGTGTGTTCAAAGGTTTTTGTGCATGTAAATGGTCTGCAAAGGCTAAAATTACAACATTCCCACCAGAGGGAGTTTCTCTCCCACACAATCCCCCCCTGCCTGAAATGCATCCATGGGACTCCTTTGTTTACTTCGGTAACATAATGACATCACTATGTAAGACTCGCAAATTGGTTAGAGCTCCAACATATAGTGAGCAACAGATCCAGCCAACTAACCAATCAGAGCAGACTGGGCTCTGGTTTCAGACAGAGGGTGAAAAGAGGTGCTGCAGCACAGGCAGTATGAGAAAAATGAAGAGCTTTTTGAACATTAAAGCATGGAGACATGTCACATTAGAGACACTAAATACTAAATTAACCTGAAAATGAGCAGAATATGTCGTCTTCAAACAGGCCCTCAGGGTCACACTGGAGGGACACTTGGGTTTCATTAAAGTTGGTGGAAAGCCAGCATATTTGCAAGTGTGGACATGGTTTGAATTTGAAGTCTCAATATAATGTTGGAATACTTTGAATGTGTGATTTAGTTTAAAAGCAGACAAAGAGTTTATGTATCAGACAACAAAGCTACTAGTGTTTTTTTTAAGCTGGTAGCCCCCTCCACACACACATATACATACACACAGCTCCCCTATGTGCATCTATCTTGTTTTTCTCTTGTTGTTGGTCATGGTGTAGGTCGTCCCCTCCTCTGCCATCTGGGAAGTCTCTCTCTCCATCCATTATGGTCGTCCGGGGACAAAAACCCTTCAACACCAGCATTCCCCACACATGCATGTAGCACACATGTGTGTGTGTACTACCAAACACACATGTACACTTGAAATCCAAGTGTTGAACTTTCCTGTCGGCTCCCAGACCGTAGTCGAGGAAACAGGGGGGGACGACTCTCTGTCGTCTCCCAGGGCAGAAGCAACTATGAAGGTAGATATGGTGCAAAATGCGAGAGCTTGTAAAACCTGATGTGAGCACTTGCAGAAAAAAAATCTGAGCTTGTGTGCATACATTTACACTTGTATAAAATATCCACGTATCTGTGAACCAAATGTGAAGTCACAGAAGAAAAAAAAAAATGTTGTAGCTTGTAGAAAAAAAATTAACTTAGTGATGAAATGTTCACTTGCAGAAAAATATATATTTTTGAAATATATTTTCCATTACAACTGCAACTTGGTTATTACAACCTCTCAAATCAGTCATTACAACTTCACGAATCTGCTCTGTGGCAGTATAAATCGACGAATCTGCGGCCTTGACTTTTGCTACACTTCTTGCGATGAATGTATCGCTAAAGTAATTTTCACCTGTAGATGTGGGGGGAGGGAGGGGGGTTGGAGCGAAGGGGCGGAGCTATCAGAACGACAAAGCGCAAGCTCGGGTCAGTTAAGTGACTACTGTTGCTCCTTTCACACGCAGCTCCCGTTCTAGCTCCGTGCTTCACTCACAACAACAACAATGGGGGACTGCGTCGGGTCGATGATCCTGTTACTTTTAATCATACGAAGCCAGATTAAATTAAATAACTACTTCTCCAACCTTATACTTTTCTCCAGAGTGCCGTGGTTCATTGTTTATTAATGTGTTACAGCGGCATGTACCGACCGCTGCAGTGCTGCTCGTCCACTGGAGTTTATTAACTCACAGCAGCGGCCGTTGTAAAGTATTCACTGTCTGACTGTCACACAAGCAGCTGATCAATATCCCCAATTCCCCATAAGTGAATGTGTTTCAGTATGAATTGACGCTGTTTGGCATCACAACGCTGTTATGAAAGTTTCTCTGGTATAAAATGGGTGATGTTAGCATAGCAACCAAAGCTAAACTGACTATATTGACTAGGCTACTTGTTGCTTGTTGCTTTAACTTGTGGCATAAGCCGTTTTCTACAGGCACATTTTACCGGCGTATTTTTCATTATGATTCTACTTGTGATAGTCGGCAGGGGCGGACTGGGACTAAAATTCAGCCCTGGAAACTGACCCAGTCCGGCCACATGAAATGTCAAATGTTAGAAATCCGCTGTTTATTATTTAAAGTTTTACGTCCGATTCGCTCCTTTTTTCCTCTCTGTACACAGCTCCAGTTTGGGCATTGGCCTGTCATCAGATTTCATTTTTAGTTGCTGCTGTAGTAACGGAAGTTTAGTAAAAAATTTTTTTAGGAAATAATCCAAATCTCCACCCTCCATAAATGCACTTGCTTCAGTTGCTTGCTACTTTTTAAGGGCGGTGATGACAGTTACAGTACGAACTGAAGTTGATGCGAATTGATTGGATTGTGAGGCATGACGTGAGCCTCATCTGATCAATCCCTCAATTTATTTTCACCAAGGGAAGGCATTTATATGCATCACCTGCGAGTGACTTCACCTTTTTTTCTCTTGCCTTCTCGGCCGCACCTTTTTCTTTTCGTTTTCTTTGATTTGTATCTATGTTTTTTCATTCTCCCCGTCTGCCACGGCGTCTAATCCCTTCTCTTCGTGTGGCCGGTCTTTTTTCTTCTTCTTGTGTGATTATTTGACAGATAAGAACCACACAACTGCATTAGTGGCCGCTGTTGGCCGTCAGCGCAACTTAAATGATGACTTTAAACACATTTTTTTTAAAGGGCTGGCCGGCCGTCAACGGCCCTTGACGACCGGCCGTTCTGTGGTTCTCCAGATTCTACAGATGGCCAGTCCGCCCCTGATAGTCGGACATGACAACCTGTGCAGCCCATGTATTGATTCCATCTGATAGCTGCTATAATACAAAACGTCTGCCCCCTCCACAATGATCAATAACAGCGAACGGATGGTCAAAGTAAGGTACAAATAAACATAATCACACGAAGTCTGGTTACTGGTTAGTGTTGCCTGACTTTATAAAGTGTGTTTTTTTACAAGTGTAACTGTTAGTTCAGGTTAATCTCGCCCCCCTCCGACGCAAGCGTGACGTATGCGGTTCTTGCCTCTAGACCGACACTTTTTTCGAGCTTGGTAAGAACCGGTTTTCGGGGAAAAGAGCCGGCTCCGCTGCAGCGTGAACAGGAAAAACCGGTGCTTATCAGGCACAAGCTCCGAACCGGCCCTGGAACCGCGTTGGTGTGAAAGGGGCAACATGCGGGGCCCCGCAGTCATCCAGTTCGACCTGGCATGGCTGTGTGACCGACCCAAGCTTGCGCCTCCCCGTTCTGATAGCTCCGCCCCTTCACTCCAACCCCCCTTTCTCCCCATGTTCCTCCCCCCACATCTACAGGTGAAAATTACTTTAGCGATACATTCATCGCAAGAAATGTAGCAAAAGTCAAGGCCGCAGATTCGTCGATTTATACTGCCACAGAGCAGATTCGTGAAGTTGTAATGACTGATTTGAGAGGTTGTAATAACCAAGTTGCAGTTGTAATGGAAAATATATTTAAAAAATATTTTTTTTTCTGCAAGTGAACATTTCATCACTAAGTTCATTTTTTTTCTACAAGCTACAAAACATTTTTTTTTTCTTCTGTGACTTCAAATTTGGGTCAGAGATACGTGGATATTTTGTAGTATATATATATATATATATATATATATATATATATATATATTTAGTATATACCTGTGCTTGTGGCTGTAATTGAGTAGGAGTATATTCTGGTGTTTGCTGTTGCTGGAATTGTGTAGGATGATATTCTAGTGCTTGTTGCTGGTTTTGTGTGGGAGAATATCCTGGTGCTTGTTGTTGTTGGTGTTGCGGACACTCTCTGGAACAGTGTGACAACTGACCACATATGTAGCATCCATCATTCTGGAATCTTCTTGCTCTTGATCGAAAACTTCCTCTTCCTCTGCCCCTCTGTTGGTTCTGTATATGGTTCTCTGACACTTCCTGAGTTTGAACTGGCAGAGGTGACATAATTGCCATCTGTTTTGTCGTTTTCTTTCTCTTGTGAGCTTCGGTGTCTTTCTCAGTACTTGTATCTTCAAAATGCTTCTAGTTAGTGTTTTCATTTCTTCTCCATATTTGTTTTCTTGTATTTGGTATCATGGTGTATGAGATATTCTCTCCATTCTTCAATGGGTTTGGTATCTAATCCCACTACGCCTTCCAGGCGATCCTGCACTGATGTTGGCTGGGCTTTGGTGACTGCATTCCTCCACAACATTATAACAGCTGGGGAAACATCATGGCGTTCTCCTGTGCTGTCCATCCATACTTCTTCACATCTTTTCAAGAAGGCATGCATTTCTTCCCCCGTTTCTTTCTTCAGGCTGGCGAGGGCAGTTAAACTCCGTTTTGTCGGGTAGCGGAGACGAATGGCCGCCCAATACTCTGTCCTAATATCGTTGAGTGGAGTGTCATCTGGTTTGTCACTTCAATAGGCCCTGTGATCTATCTCTCTTGCCTCTGGTCTTCCTTCTATCCGTCCAAGCAGTGTCCTTAGATCTCCCAAGCATAGGCGGTCTTGAGCAGTGTACTTCTCCAGGTCACTTACCCACTTCTGACCACCTTTGGAGAGTGGTGGTAGCTTTGTCACTAGTGATTCCATGACCCTGTGAGTCCATGGTTGGTATGTCGATCCTCCTTTTCCAGTTGCTATCAATGGTTGTGGGGGAAACTTCTGTGTAGCAATGCAGTGGGAGTCACCGACTCAGGAAGGAGACACGGGATGAGCAGGAGCTTTGATGTCAAACACTGATGGTTTATTTAGGAGTTTCGGCCGGAGAAATCACATCACAAGTCACGAGCCAGAGGTTCTGACTTCACGGGAGAGTTGCCACGTCAATTCTGAAGCGCCTCTCTCTTGCTAGACCTTTTTAACTGGTTCACAGAGAGTAATCAACATATTTGAGGAGATAGACTCAACAGCTGGGAACACTGAATTACTTGCGTCTGACACTTATGGCCTCGAAGATTTCACACCTTGGAGTCCACAAACACAGAGAAGGAAGTTGAAGTAAACAGATATGGTTCTAAACTGTATTGAAGTAAACATGTATTATTTTGAATTGTATTTTAGTGAACATGTATTGTTTGAACTGTTTTAATTAATCACATATATACATATTGTATTCTCACTTACAACTCACTGACCCAGAGATCCTGTTACACACACATACACCTCCTTCCACCAGCACACACACGCGTATACTTTTCAAGGTTCTTTCTGGGCATCATTATGTTCTTTCTGGGCATCATTATATCTGTGTACAATGTTTGGTTTTCTGGGAAAGAATAGTTTGTATGAAATATTCCTTGGGAAAATAAGGGAGTTAATACAGGTGCAGAGATAAGATTGACTCTGTCCTTGGGTACTTCCGAATCTCACGCTGTGGTCAGAAGAAAACATACTTTTTCCCAGAACTCTGATTTGCTGTATTGGACCCGACCAGAAGTGAATCCAACCAGTAAAAACACCTGGGGGAGTGAGCAGCTCACACAGCTCCTCCCCACGGACTCTCTGATTCGCTTCGGAGTAAAATGGGAAGGAAGAGTCGACACATCTCCGCCCCAAAATATGGATATGAATACTGTTGTTTTTGTATGCAAAATACTTCCTGTTTGCTGACTGGCTGGTCCCGATACCTGTATCGCACAGCAGTAGAAACCTGAAGTCCAGAGTACTCTGTAAACTTGTATACGTGTTTTGTTTCTTACCAGTAAAATCAGATTATTGTTATAACCTTTAATTCCGGTGTTTTGAATTCCTTTCTTTATTAAATATAACCAGCCTCATCTAACGAACGGCGCGTAGCGGAGGGGGGCTTTAAGCCACCACCGTTCCAGCGTTCTCACAACAATAACCATCTGTGACCGAGAGTTGCCCCGGTCATAAACTGGTAACAACAACATATGGCTGAAGCAGCCCCTTTCCTTAAAGGAGATAACAGACGTCAGGGTTGGTCATAAACGTCAAAGGGCAAAAAGGTTAGATATCTAGGATTCCAGGAGAATTATTCCCTAACAATGGTAACATGTGTCTTGGGTGTTCCTTGAGTCTTCCAGCTATAGATTCTGTTCTTGTTACATTAACATTTCTGCCATCTATACTTCTTTGTTCACTTTTATCTTCTTTGCTCTTGTTTCCTGAGTTTTCTGATATTGTGTCTTGTTCCAGGCTTCCTTCTAGAATTACAGAATGCGATTTGAATTCTTCTTCTTCATAATATGTTATTTCGGGAGAGTAATTAGTTCGGTATTCTTTTTCATCTTGTTCTCTTCTTATCCTTTTTCTTTCTTCTGTGTCTCTCTTCCATTTTTCTCCTGTGTTCTTGTTCCTCTCTGTGTCTTTCTTCCGTGTCTCTCTCTTCCCCGTGTGTCTCTCTTCCGCGTGTCTCTCTTCTGTACGTCTCTCTTCTGTCCTTTTATTGAGTTCTTGGTCTTCCTTTTCTTCTTCTTCTCTTTGTCTCTCTTCATTTCTTTGGAGATCAGACCTAGATAGCCTGGTTGGACCCGTGTGATCTGTCAGTGGTCCTAAATCTCCTCTGTGCTGGTTCCTCCCGAGTGACTGGATAGACATGGATGTTCCTAGCGCTTCTGAACCCACTTGCTGAAGTTCGGAGTCCTTCATTGTTGCCGCCATATCATTCATGTATTTGTTGCGTCTGCTTTCCTCCATCAACTGGTTGTTCTTACTGGTTAAGATTCTGACCTCATACTCCAATTATTTGACTTCCCTGGTTGTGGGGACTCCCTCCAAATTCAATACTCCTCCTAAAACACCAAAACTTGGAGCATGAATTGAAGGTTGGGAAAAAGGGTCGTTCTCTGATATATAGGGAGGTGGCGCTTCAGTCAGGCTTGGATACAGCTTCGGAGTTTGGATAACTGGAGCCTCTTCTTCTGTTCTTTCTGCTATGTCTTTCTTCACTGGCAGATCTGCTTCTTGAACCACATATATGCTGCTTGTCAATCCTATACTAGCATATTTTGTTCATAGCGCTTTTTGCAGATCCATACCAAGAGGGTCGTCCGGCTTTCATCCATGCTTCTTCCTGTTGTAGGTATTCTCCATTCTCATATTCAATTACAGCTTTTCTATGGGCTTTCGTTGGTCCCGGTTGATCATCTGCTGGAATCAATCCTCTCGTTTGCCACTGTTTCAACAGTTCCTCTATTTGATTCCATGCCTTCTGTCTTTCACTAGGTGTTGTTATAGCATCTGATCTTATGTTTACCCTTTCCTTAATATTAAGTTGCAGTTGAGCCTGGTACTGAGAATGCTCTTAACTTGGAGTCTTTTGACGGCATATTTCTTAAATACTTAAAATCTAAATTGAGCTAGCAAAATATGAATAATGAAAAATGTATTAAATATGAAAATCTAAATACACAGTATTAATGTACACCCGTGTTAATGAAACAATAATATATGTAATGCTTATAACTTTAAATGTGAAAATATGAATTATGAAAATCAAAAAATAAACAGTGTAGTGTTTATGAAACAATATGTGTAATGAATTTAATTTTAAACATGAGTTTCTAAAAATAAGAATATTAAAAAGGTATATTAATTATAAAAGATTAGAATGCACAGTGTATCAATGTAGACTAGAGTTTATGAAATATTACTATGTGTAATGAATTTAACTTTAAAATCTGAGTTGAGTTAGACAAATGTGAATAATGAAAATGTGAACAGTGTATAAATGTACACTAAAGTTAATGGAATAATGCAAATGTCATAAAATGTGTTGACTAAAATACCTCAATTAAAAGACCAATGTATTTATGTACTGTACACTATAGTCTTTGCCAAAATACTATGTGTTATGGATTCTAATTTAGAATTCAGACACCACATGTAATCTTATTTAAATGGTATAGAATGTATTAACTAATACTTAGTAGGAATAGGAATAAACTCCAGTACGTATGGTAGTTCTGACTAAAATGTGTTATGTGATGCCTTTATTAGTTATTCCTAATGTGATATGCAACAATTTAGTACAACCAGCAGAGTGCGCTGTTGTAATTCTCACTTTCATCCACCAGAGGGAGCTGTAGTAAATCTGACTCCTCTTAAATAAAAATAGACTTTAAAAATAACTTTTTTTAAATGGCAAGAAAAATACAATAATTCAGTCCAACTAACTTAGCAATTAAAACATCTAAACACCCGTGAACAATGGAAACAATAACACATAAACACGCCAAAATACATTAGCAAGCACAAATATTTCAACAATCAGCCGGTCAGTTTGGATGAAATTCACTCCAGCAGATGACCCAAGCCCCCAGGAAGTGCGCCGGACTCAGATGAAAATATTCGTGCTGGCCAAACGGCGGTACTACACTTCCTTTTGGTTGCCAGGCCCGGAAACACTTTTTCCCATTGACTTACATGGGGAAAGAGTGGTCTGTAAATCGTTGGATATTTTTTTCAATTCAAATGTTAACTCATTACAGCTATTGATGGACTGCTTAGCAGAGATCAAATCCTGGCTGAGCCAAAATGTCCTCAACCTCAATGAGAGCAAGACTGAGGTTATCTTTTTTGGACCCCAACCTCTAGCCTCCCAGGTTGATATTCTGGGCTCCCTCAAAAATAATATTCTCCCCTCTGTCACGAACCTGGGAGTGACCTTCAATAGCGCTTTTAAATTCGATAAGCAGGTCAGCAGCGTAGTCAAAACCTTTTTTTTTTAAATACGACTATTGGCCAAGACTAAGTCGTTTTTATCATTTGAGGACCTGGAAAGGGTTATTAATGCCTTTGTTACCTCGAGGTTGGACTACTGCAACGCTCTGTACGTGGGTAAGGACCAGGCGTCAATTAAACGCCTGCAGCTAGTCCAGAACGCAGCTGCACGTCTACTCACTGGCCACAAAAAGCGTGACCACATCACCCCAATTCTGGCCTCACTGCACTGGCTTCCAATTCGGTTCCGAATTGATTTTAAACTCCTTTTATTTGTTTTTAAAGCACTAAATGGGCTGGCTCCGGCCTATATAGCTGAACTCCTCCAGCGCTACACCCCAACAAGAGCTTTAAGGTCTGCTGACCAGCTGTTGCTGATAGTGCCCAAGACCAGGCTCAAAACCCGAGAGCACCGAGCCTTCACAGCAGCTGGCCCGAGGCTCTGGAACACTCTGCCCCTCCATGTGAGGTCGGCCCAGACCCTAGGGGTTTTTAAATCTACTCTTAAGACACACTTCTTCTCCCTGGCCTTTTAGTCAGAGCGGAGCACGACTCCTGACTTTTCCCTGTGTTTTCTTTTTAAATATCTGTTGTAATTTATTGTCTTTTATTGTGCTTATAGAAATGTGTTTTTATGTGATTGTAGTTATTACATGTACAGCACTTTGGCCCGACCAAAAACCGCTTTTAAATGTGCTCTATAAATAAACCTTGATTTTATTTGATTTTGATTTAAAAAAGGTAAAATTTCACTTGTTTTGCATCAATCTTGATACAGGGTACTTATTATATATTGTACTTTGGATTCCTAAAACTTTTAGTCTACTAACCCATCATCCAAGGGTAGTTTTCACTATAAGTAAAAAATAATTTTTGGACGGACACTATAATTTAGTTTTTTACTATGTAAAATCTGAATTTTCTTTAAAATAAAAAACATCTATATTGATTCTGACTTTTCTACATCCAACTCACAGGTTTATCATTACTTTGAGAATAAAGATTATTAATTTAACCCTTTTAGAAGGGAAGATATGGTCATTTGTTCTGGGAATGTCATTTTCGAGCCGGAGACCTGAAAAACAGGCTCAGGGCTTAAGAGGTTAATCGTGATTAATCGCACATTTTGTATCTGTTCTAAATGTACTTTAGAGGGATATTTTTCAAGTTTTTAATACTCATATCAACATATTAGTGGACAAATATGCTTTATATGTTTGTTTATTATCATTTGAACAATGACAAATATTCTCATGAATATTAATCACAACAACCTCTGAACATTACAAATATTCGCCTCAATTCAACCTGGAACCTCTCTCATACAATAATACAATACAAAGTGTGTGTGTGTGTGTGTGTGTGTGTGTGTGTGTGTGTGTGTGTGTG
>CALSBW010022382.1:0-24860 GCA_943590975.1 Lindbergichthys nudifrons | reverse complement strand
TCTCGTGGAGCTTGACACAATCCGGTGTATATTGCGTGTGGGCGGAATTTTTTTGCGGTTGCGTTTGCGTTTACTCGGATGCGTTTTGCCGTATCCGTCCCCGTGGAGCCGGGGCCTCAGGCCGCAAAAAAGCTTCCGCCCACACGCAATATACACCGGATTGTGTCAAGCTCCACGAGACGGCTCCGTTTACATCCAACCGCTGGAAAAGCTGCAGTACATATGCCGAGCCTGTACGTGGAGCTGTAACTTCCTCCACAAAAGCAGGGAAGAAGAATGGTTGTCATGGCTACACTTCTGTTTATTCTCCGCGGTGGGGGCCGAGGGATCCGGGCAGAGTTTTTCGCCGATCAACGTGTGTTAAAGTTGAAATCTTCCGGACAAAATTATAAAAGTACCAGTCAAAGGTGTTCTTTGTTATTTATTGAGCTTTAAAACAAATGAATAACGACTCTATATAATGATAAAATACACGGAGACTGTCTCTTTTTCCTCTCTTCTGACAGCGTCAGTGTCTGTCTCATGCAGCAGCTGATCCAGTAATGATGACTCGACAGTACAAATAAACATATTTATAACTAGTTTAGGTAGTTTGAGAGGTAATTAAAATAGCTAAGGGTGATGATCTGACTTGAAGTGTGTGCTCCTCCCGCTGTGATGCAGCGGGAGGAGCTGCGTGTCTCCGTCCTGTCAGATTAGACTTCACTCGCGTTTATGTCCATATCGAGAGAAAGATAAATAATCTGAATTCAGTGTGCAGTGTACTTTTGCGGGGGTGAGCAGCAGAGGTGGGGAGAGGTGGGGAGAGGCGGGGCTATTGCGTCGTCATTAGCACAAACGGATGACCGTTTAGGTTACCACACAGCCCCGTTGGACCCCCCAGAGCGCTCCGTCCCCAGATCTATCCACCTTTGGACCCGTTGTCGTTTGCGGGGTCTGTTTCTACGTTTCCGTTGCGGCGTCGTCTAGCTTAGAGGGCTATACGCATGAGAAATATGCGGATTCAACCCGTTTCCGTCCCCGTGGAGCCTAGGCCTAATATATTAAACTGTTCTTTAATGATATCATGTGAGCAGTTTGTAAAGGAAACACGCAGCGGAGTAAGCTAACATTATCTAAGGATATTTAAATATGCAATTATATTATCATTGTATCTGTGTATAAAATGGTTTTAAATAGCAAAAATTATGATAAATTCTGATTCAAAAACTATATATATTGTCCAAAACATTATTTACCAAATTGGATATATCTATGATATGTCTTTTTACGATGTTTATTAATAATAGTGATAACCTGGTGAGCTGGTTGTGTTTAGCATTAGTAGATAAAACAGAGTTTTGTGAAATTACATGTAGAGTCAATGCAAAGACCCAGATCCGTGCCTGGCAACACGAAGGAAGTGAAGATGTTAAATTCATGTCACCTGCGTATTCGTGCAGCGTGACACATTTCAACTTGAGTGTACAGTTTGTGACGCTCTGTTACAAAAACCTGTCAGTGTTGAGATTGTGCTCCTGTGGTCTCTGACGGTCTGAGGGGAATCAGAGAGGAGAACAGAGCTCTACAGCAGCTCAAATTAAACTAGAGAATACAATTCCTGAAGAAATTGCTAGTGGGAATGCTTTATGCTGAAAAGCTGACGCTAAACTGCTATGCTGAAATGTAATGTGTAAGAGGAAAGTGAAGAATTTAGATTGAAATTATACACTGGGGGCTTGAATGTGTGATGAGAGAAGAAAAGAAAGTAAAAAGGCTTGGAAAAGCAGCAGAATATTTGAAATGCAAACTTTTTAACTAACTTGATGGCGAATGATCTGTCGCCATGCCAACGGCATTTGATGACATCCCATAATACGCTTAGATGCGTTGATGGCTGTGTTACCAAACCTGTGAAGTTTTGGGCCGTTTGGAGCATTTTCACTGAAGTTATGAGAAAACCGTGTTTCATGGCAGGCATTGTGTTGCCATGGCAACGGCATGTCCCGTAGATGTCTTCAGGGCTGGACTGTTAGCACACATGTGAAGTTTTAGCACTTTTTGACAATTTTCATAGGAGTTATAGCAATATCGTGTTTTATTGCAAGGGATGCTTTGCCATGGCAACAGCTTTTGAGGAAAACTCACTAATGGTATATAGACATGTTGAGGGCTGGACCATTAACTGTCATCTGAAGTCTGGTGGTGTTTGGATCATTTGCATAGGTATCACGACAACATCGTGTTTTATGGTGAGGGATGCGTTTCCATGGAAACAGCCTATGGTGAGATCTCAGATTTGGCGTAGAGCTGTTGAGGCATGGACTGGTGATATACAAGCGAAGTTTGGGGGCGATCGGACCGTGTCCATTGGAGTTATAGCGACATCGTGTTTCATGGCGAGCATTGTGTTGCCATGGCAACGGCATTTGAAGAAATCTCAAAACTGTCTCGTAGATGTCTTCACGGCTGGACTGTTAGCACACATGTGAATTTTGAGCACTTTTTGAACATTTTCATAGGAGTTACGGACCGTCTACACAGCAGCGTTAAAAAATCTTGAAACGCTTCTGCCCATTCACTTTGAATGGGGTGACGTCACTTGCCTCACTTTTCGCCGAACTGCATTGTGGGCAGGCGAGCGGAGATTTTCAGGATTTTCAGGATTCAACTTTTGAGGCTGAGGTGGAAGCGTCAGCCAATCAAATCCCGTGTATGCAAATCTGACAGTTCAAGCGCTAGCCAATCAAACCGCGTGTATGCTGGAAGAGACATAGCAGGTCATTTCCTCATATTCCAAAACATGGAGGAGAAATTAGCGGGAGGGAATCACCCGGTGCTTTATGACCAGTCCCTATTTACCTACCGGGATACAAACCGGAGGAGCCAGGCATGGAGGGAGGTGGCAGAGACAGTGGTAGGTTTTCGCCTGTTTGGGGAGTTTATATCCAGTTTACTTCGGGCTTTTTTTGCTGAAGCATGTCAAGGAAGTTGAGTATCTGAAGTGTAATTTTTGTGTACTTTCGGGTTAATAATGTGGCCTTTTTGTCAGTTTAACTAAAGGTGTGCGGCTGCTGCTGTGAGGAAACATCTGCCTGAAATTACAATGGGCTTTAATGGAGACATGTTGAAAGTTTTTGTCACTTCATGCCCTCAAGAGGCATTTTGTTTAATTATTTTTGCTTAATTATTTGTCATTTTTCAAGCTACGAGATGTTTTCCTACGTTTCTCATGAAAAATGATGTCTCAGGAATGTAGGGTTTGGCAATTATGGCAGTTTAAAAAAAAAAGTATGAAGGGAAATTTCAAGATTTCCTACCCTCCAGCTGTGACATCACGCACTCTAACTTAACGAGCTGCACAATGTTAAAATTCAAATGTTAAAAATGTGATGTATTATGGGATGTATCTCTGGAATTATGAAAGTTATGAATGATAAAAGTAATAGCAGTCGATTCCCGACCGAGCTGAACATTTTGATGTTTGAACGGAGTTTCTGCGATGTTGAATGTGGGAGGAGAAGATGGACAAAATAATTGGATGGAATAATAACTTGTTTGTCCGTAGCATAACATATAGTGGGAATGCTGTATCAGCATTCCCACTATATGTTATAGGGACATGTGCTCCTCTGGGTGATGAATCCAGACAGGATGCTCTTTGGTTTTATGATCATGTGAAGTGTAAGATATCTACCTGATCACAAAGGTATATTATATAGAACTTTTTTTAAAGATCAAACTAGAATGTGCCCCCTTGTTGTACCTTTGGTGAGAATCAGCTCCTCTAATATAAAGTGCTGTAAAGGATGTGTTCATCTCCACAGAGGGAAGAGGAAGAGTGGTGTTCCTGTGGAGGAGCAGCTGTCCAGCTGTGCTCTGTGTCAGGACGTCCTGAAGGATCCAGTCTCTACCAGCTGTGGACACTGGTTCTGCAGACAGTGCATCACCTCATACTGGGAGCAGCGCCCTCCATCAGGAGACCCCTGCTGTCCCCAGTGTGGAGAAAGATCCAGAACCAGAGCTGGCCTGCAGACAGCCAGTCAGACCAACTCTGTACGAGGTAAGAGGCCGAACTCATGCAGCGTCTTATTCCTCTTCCTGGTTCATTTGTTTTTTTATTAGGTATTCTGTTGTAGAACATAGACATTAAAATGTTTATAAAACATTTAAACTCAGTCTGTTTTTATTAGTTTTATTGTTATATTCTCAAAAGCATTTTCTCATTCTCTCCTGTTCCCTTCTCTCTCAGGAGAACGTGGTCTGCAGGAGGTTTTAGATGAACATAGGCTCAGTCTGAGGAGGAGATGTGAACGTGTGACTGAAGGAACTGATCAAAGTGAAACCCTCCTCAACAGCATCTTCACTGAGCTCTACATCACACAAGGCCAGAGTGAAGATGTTAATACCCAACATGAGGTGAGGCAGCTGGAGACAGCTTCCAAGAAAGAGAGCCTCCATGACACTCCAATCAAGTGCCAGGACATCTTTAAAGCCTTACCTGACCAACAGACTCTCATCAGAGCGGTCCTGACCAACGGAGTCGCTGGAGTTGGAAAAACCTTCTCAGTGCAGAAGTTCACTCTGGACTGGGCCGAGGGTTTGGGAAACCAAGATGTCAGTCTGGTGATCCCACTCTCCTTCAGGGAGCTGAACCTGATCAAAGGTGAGCAGTACAGTCTTCTCAGGCTGCTCCATGTTTTCCATCCAACCTTACAGAGGGTCACAGCAGAGCAGCTGGCTGTCTGCAAAGTGCTGCTCATCTTTGACGGCCTGGATGAAAGCAGACCTTCTCTGGACTTCAGAAACAATGAGGTTGTGTCTGATGTCTCTCAGCAGTCCTCAGTCAACGTGCTGCTGACAAACCTCATCAGGGGGAAGCTGCTTCCCTCGGCTCTCGTCTGGATAACTTCCAGACCTGCAGCGGCCAATCAGATCCCTCCTGAGTGTGTGGACAGGGTAACAGAAGTACGAGGCTTCACTGACGCCCAGAAGGAGGAGTACTTCAGGAGGAGATCGAGTGATGGAGACCTGTCCAGCAGAATCATCTCTCACATCAAGAGCTCCAGGAGCCTCCACATCATGTGTCTGATCCCAGTCTTCTGCTGGATCACTGCTGCAGTTCTGGACCACATGTTGACTACAGACCAGAGAGGAGAGCTGCCCAAGACCCTCACTGACATGTACTCACACTTCCTGCTGGTCCAGACCAAGAGGAAGAAGCAGAAGTATGAAGCGGGACATGAGACGAGTCCACAGCAGCTGACGAAGGCTGACAGAGAGGTTCTTCTGAAGCTGGGGAGGCTGGCGTTTGAACATCTGGAGAAAGGAAACATCATGTTCTACCAAGAAGACCTGCAGCGCTGTGGTCTTGATATCACCGAGGCCTTGGTGCACTCAGGAGTTTGTACACAGATCTTCAAAAGAGAGAGAGTGATGTTCCAGAAAACAGTCTACTGCTTTGTTCATCTGAGCGTCCAGGAGTTTCTGGCTGCAGTCTACATGTTTCACTGTTACACCTACAGGATCACAGCGGTACTGAAGGACTTCCTGCAGGGAGACTGGCCCTATGAGAACAGTAAAAACAGTGATCAGGAGTACCCATCCCTGCCTGTCTTCCTAAAGGGAGCCATGGCGAAATCCCTCAGAAGTAGAAATGGCCACCTGGACCTGTTTGTCCGCTTTCTCCACGGCCTCTCTCTGGAGTCCAACCAGAGACTGTTAGGAGGCCTGCTGGGTCGCACAGACAACAGACCAGCATTCATCCAGAGGCTCTTCAGAGGCCAGCTGGGTCGCACAGACAACAGACCAGAAACTATCCAGAGAGCCATCAGCAACCTGAAGGAGATGAACAGTTCTAAAATCTCTCCTGACAGGAGCATCAACATCTTCCACTGTCTGACAGAGATGAAGGACCTCTCAGTACATCAGGAGATCACAGAGTTCCTGAAGTCAGAGAACAGATCAGAGAAGGAACTCTCTGAGATCCATTGCTCTGCTCTGGCCTACATGCTGCAGATGTCAGAGGAGGTTCTGGATGAGTTGGACCTGGATCAGTACAAAACATCAGCTGAGGGACGACAGAGACTGATTCCAGCTGTGAGGAACTGCAGGAAGGCCAAGTAAGTCCAGATGTGATTACATTTATAAACTAATGTGGATCAGAAGTTTAATTATTCAAATAAACACTATAACATTTCTGCTGTTTAAATACTGAGAGCAAAATAAACCAACACTGTTCTTCTATTTATTTATAATAATAGTTAAATTGAACCGATTCTCTCTTCATATTGAGTGATGGAGGCGACATGTCAAACACATGAAGGACTTTAGAGGTTGCTCAGCATGTGATCACACCACACAGCAGGACTTACAGTTATCAGTTATTATTACTTTCTAGTAGTTTCTTTATCATTAAACACACACTTTTTTTATCACAATGTATTAGAGTTTAACATAAGATCTATATAATTCCCCACCAATAGGAGAGTTATGTATTACCCTCCACATCCCCCTCCCCTTCAGTATCTCACTCCTCCACACCGCTGACCTCCCCCAACACATCAGACTCTCTCTCGATCAATGAAAGGGATGTAAACAGACTATTCAGAAAACTCAATACCAGAAAAGCGGCTGGCCCTGACAATGTCTCCCCCTCAACCCTGAAGCTCTGTGCTGATCAGCTGTCTCCTGTGTTTACTGACATCTTTAACACCTCACTGGAGACATGCCACGTCCCAGCATGCTTCAAAACATCCACCATCATCCCGGTTCCCAAGAAAACAAGGATCACAGGACCAAATGACTACAGACCCGTCGCCCTGACCTCTGTGGTTATGAAGTCCTTTGAGCGCCTTGTCCTGTCCCACCTAAAATCCATCACAGACCCCCTCCTGGATCCCCTGCAGTTCACCTACAGAGCCAACAGGTCTGTGGACGACGCTGTCAACATGGCCCTTCACTTCCTCCTCCAGCACCTGGACACAGCAGGAACCTACGCCAGGATCCTGTTTGTGGACTTCAGCTCCGCCTTCAACACCATCATCCCGGCTCTGCTGCAGGTCAAGCTCTCCCAGCTGCACGTGCCGGACTCCACCTGCAGTTGGATCACAGACTTCCTGTCTGACCGGAAGCAGCACGTGAGGCTGGGGAAACACGTCTCTGACCCCCGGACCATCAGCACCGGTTCCCCTCAAGGCTGCGTTCTTTCCCCTCTGCTCTTCTCCCTGTATACCAACAGCTGCACCTCCAGTCACCAGTCTGTCAAGCTCCTGAAGTTCAGACGACACCACCCTCATCGGACTCATCTCTGGTGGGGACGAGTCTGCCTACAGGTGGGAGATGGACCATCTGGTGACCTGGTGTGGGGAAAACCACCTGGAGCTCAACGCCCTAAAAACAGTGGAGATGGTCGTGGACTTCAGGAAGAACGCAGCCCCACCCGCCCCCATCACACTGTGTGACTCCCCAGTCACTGCTGGGAAGTCTTTCCGCTTCCTGGGCACCATCATCGCCCAGGACCTCAAATGGGAGCAGAACATCTGCTCCCTCATCAAAAAAGCACAGCAGAGGATGTTCTTCCTGAGGCAGCTGAAGAAATTCAACCTGCCAAAGACGATGATGGTGAACTTCTACACCTCCATCATGGAGTCCATCCTCACCTCCTCCATCACCATCTGGTACTCCGGCCAATCATTTTAGCCAGCCCGGCTAAAGTAACTGGATGGCCTACCTGCCTGTCAGCCTTCCATCTGTGCACAAACTCATCTCGTGCCCTCATTGGTCATGTGCGCGTTCGTGTGTGTTGGAGGAGGGGCTCTGTAAGGAAGTGGCAGATTTGTTCCGGCTGTGTATTTTCAAATTCTAGCGCACTCGAGCTGGTTTCTCCAAAATGACCTACCCCACCTTTAACTGTATTTTATTACGGTGTAAAAGATTTTTTGTTTTATATTAGATTTCTTGTTTTTTATATTTTATGTATGCGCCGTGACATCAAGTCAAATTCCTAGTAGGTGCGAACCTACCTGGCAATAAACCTGTTTCTGATTCTGATTCTGATTCTTAAGCCCAAATGCCCCCGCCGGCGGGGCTTCTTAACATTAACAACTACTGTTATGCATCGATTGACAAGCTATACACAGCTGATTTTCACTTGAAGGCATACAATATTTAAACCACCTTCATAACTAGAACAGACCAGATAGATAAGGGAGTGATGTACCGACTAACAGAACCAAACAAAGACAATAATAATAATAATAACTAAATAAATACTTCCCGATCAGCCTGCCGGGTGTTCTTTTCCCCATAATGACCGCCTCGCTGCACATTATCCCTTACTTATTATCTTTAAAATGGACTAACAGCAAATATCAATCAGAATATAAATCAAATATTTTTTTCTTCAAATGCTTGAGGTCATTATGTTTCCTCTTTTTATAACACATGTTGTAATATATGTTTTATTATAGACTTACTAAATGTGGACTCTCAGAGACTCACTGTGAAGTCGTGGCCTCAGCTCTGAAGTCTGAACCCTCCCATCTGAGAGATCTGGACCTGAGTGAGAACCCTCTGAAGGATTCAGGAGTGGAGCTGCTGAGTTCTGGACTAAAGAGTCCAAACTGCAGACTGGAGACTCTCAGGTCAGTTCACTGACTGAACTTCATCTGTTTGTGTTTATCATTTTCTGAATTTGAAAAAAATACATTACAATTATTTTTTCCATTTTTGCTAATGACTGAATATTGATCAGAGTAACAAAGAGAAGGTGAATGTGTGAGGGAGAGAGTTTGAGCTTCCACAGACTCACTCTGTGCTCCATGAGTCAGTGGAGATGCTGTCAGTACTGAGGAGCTGTGAGGGAGATGAAGGAGTTGTTAAACATCTGATCAAAGTTAAAGTTCCAGATTATCAGTGGATTGTTTCATCTCTGACATTAAAGGGGACCTATCATGCAAAATGCACTTTCTGATGTCTTTTCTACATCACCATGTGTCCCCGGTGTGTCCCCGGTGTGTCCCCGGTGTGTCCCCGGTGTCAGGAGACTCTCAAAGTGTCAGGAAACAAACCCCTCTCTCTTTTCCTCCGTACCCACATCTCTAAAAACGGGGGAACAACGGAGCTGATACAGATTTGCATGATGACGTTACTAAAATGTGGGCGGGCTTTACACCCATGGGCCAATCAGAAAAGTTGCTGTCAGAAACAATGAGACGTGTTCTGGAAGTAATATGGTCTGTGTTTACATTAGCATGGCTAACACTCAGAGCTAACCTGTACTGGAGAGAGTATGTGTAAAGAAGCAGGACATCAAAAGGAACTCACCTTGTGGTAAACCTGAGAGAGAGAAAGAGTTTGAGCTCCATGCTGTTTCAGAGAGAATCCTTGATGTTTTTGTTTTTAGATTAGATTAGATTAGATTACTTTATTGTCATTACAAAATGCAAGCACAGTGTAACGAAATTTAAGGAGGGTCTAACAAGAGTGCAAAACAGTCAGTTATATAAACAATTATCAGAAGTATGTATAAAATAAATGATAAAAAAATAAAGGTAAATAGATGGGAAATGTATAAATAAGAATAAATACACAGATAATAATAATCATGTTTGGAACATGATGGCGTTTAATCACGGCAGCATTTAGCTGAGTTTCTGCTGGTAATTCTGAGCAGGAATTAGCTCCCCCTCCTCTTTTTTCAAGCTAAGGACCCGAACCTGCTCTTCTCTAACAGCTGAAACAGAGGGATATGTGGGATTTCTAAAATGCATGATCTGTTTGGTATTTTGAGCAAAACACATCATAGACATGTTTTTATATATTTGTATATATCTGAGACCCATAATATATGGCTAAACATAGCTTGATAGGAGACCTTTAAAACCCTGTTTAACTCTGATCAGATTATTAAACCTGGAGTTATTTCAAACAGGAACTTTGTTTTCTAAAGTTACATCATGTTTTCTTTATTCAGACTGTGGAGCTGCAGGATGTCAGAGATCAGCTGTTCTGCTCTGATCTCAGCTCTGAAGTCCAACATCCATCTGAGAGATCTGAACCTGAGTGCCAACGCTCTGAAGGATTCAGGAGTGGAGCTGCTGAGAGATCTTCTGGAGAGTCCAGACTGCAGACTGAAGACTCTCAGGTCAGTTCACTGACTCTCTGTTACTGCTGGAGATCTCATGTTTCATTAGTTATTCAACCTGATTCTTCACATAATTAACTTGCATCTATAAAGTTGTACATTTTCTTTTATTCATACTTTCATTTGTAGGTACTAAAGTAAGAACTGCAGAGATAAATGTCTGATTCTTAAAGGAACTGTAATAGGTGTTAGTTGTTCAAAGTAAATCTATGTTTTTAATATTTAGTAAACGATAACGTCTGAATAAAGTTCATCTGAAGTAATATTAGTTTTACAGGATAAAGTTGACTTTCTGAAGAAGACATGTGTTTTTGTTCCCATTCATTTCAATGTTGAGTAACATCTGATTATAAACTGATTTGTATCCTCATCATGTTTTCTTTATTCAGACTGTGGAGCTGCAGGTTGTCAGAGGTCAGCTGTTTTGCTCTGGCCTCAGCTCTGAAGTCCAACATCCATCTGAAAGAGCTGGACCTGAGTAACAACGATCTGAAGGATTCAGGAGTGGAGCTGAGAGATCTTCTGGAGAGTCCAGACTGCAGACTGGAGACTCTCATGTCAGTTCACTGACTCTCTGTTACTGCTGGAGATCTCATGTTTCATTAGTTATTCAACCTGATTCTTCACATCATTAATTTACATCCATAAAGTTGTAAATGTTCGTTTATTCATATTTCCCTTTTTACGTTCTAAAGTAAGAACTGCAGAGATAAATGTTGACTGGTTATTAAAGGAACTGTAATAGATGTTAGTTGTTAAAAGTAAATCTATGTTTTTAATATTTAGTAAACGATAACGTCTGAATAAAGTTCATCTGAAGTCATTTTAGTTTTACAGGATAAAGTTGACTTTCTGAAGAAGACATATGTTTTTGTTCCCATTCATTTCAATGTTGAGTAACATCTGATTATAAACTGATTTGTATCCTCATCATGTTTTCTTTATTCAGGCTGAGGTTCTGCAGTTTGTCAGAGATCAGCTGTTCTGCTCTGATCTCAGCTCTGAAGTCCAACATCCATCTGAGAGAGCTGGACCTGAGTAAGAACGCTCTGAAGGATTCAGGAGTGGAGCTGCTGAGAGATCTTCTGGAGAGTCCAGACTGCAGACTGGAGACTCTCAGGTCAGTTCACTGACTCTCTGTTACTGCTGGAGATCTCATGTTTCATTAGTTATTCAACCTGATTCTTCACATAATTAACTTACATCCATACAGTTGTAAATGTTATGTTATTCATACTTTCATTTGTAGGTACTAAAGTAAGAACTGCAGAGATAAATGTTGTCTGATTCTCAAAGGAACTGTAATAGATGTTAGTTGTTAAAAGTAAATCTATGTTTTTAATATTTAGTAAACGATAACGTCTGAATAAAGTTAATCTGAAGTCATTTTAGTTTTACAGGATAAAGTTAACTTTCTGAAGGAGACATGTGTTTTTGTTCCCATTAATTTCAATGTTGAGTAACATCTGATTATAAACTGATTTGTATCCTCATCATGTTTTCTTTATTCAGACTGAGGGACTGCAGTTTGTCAGAGATCAGCTGTTCTGCTCTGGCCTCAGCTCTGAAGTCCAACATCCATCTGAGAGATCTGGACCTGAGAAGCAACAAGCTGAAGGATTCAGATGAGAAGCTGCTGAGAGATCTTCTGGAGAGTCCAGACTGCAGACTGGAGACCCTCTGGTCAGTAAGGGGTCTCTGCTGGTTCAGCAGTATTGTATGAACCACAGGGAGGTGTTCCTCTCACTGGTGAAACAGATCAGTGATGTTACCCACTGACTGCAGGCTCTTCCATTCTTCCATCAACTATAGAAGGCCAGCTGAACATGCAAAGCCACACTTTAGTAATCAACTCTCTAACAGACATATGGGGTTTTACAGAAGAGTGGGAAAGGTAGTCTGTTCTTATGGGATGTTTTTAGTTTCTAGCCCAGGGGTGTCCAAACTGCGGCCCGGGGGCCAAATGCGGCCCTCGGAATCGGCCCTCAGCAAATTCTGAAAGTATAATGAAAATGGCCCACAAAGGAAACTTGTGCTTGTCTTGTATTGTACTTCTTAAATATATATGTACACATATATTACACAGTAGTATTCATGTGTTAATGAGCCACATTTTAAAATAAATTCAGTCAATTAAAGCTGAAAACATTTCCTAACAAATCTAACTTGATAAGAAAAAAGCCCAATAACTTATTGTTATAACAAGCGTGAAATAAACCCTTCATATTTCCTGTAATTATAATCAATCTGAAGCTCCTGTTTAAAGGAATGAGCTGCTGACAGAATAAAGTCAACCCTCTGGAGAGCTGGGAGCTGTTTTGTTTCTTAAAGCATCCTCAAGTAACAAGCATCCTTTACCTTCATCTGATTGAGTTTCCTGACTTATAACTGAACTCATGAGGCAACATACCTCTAGAGAGCGGCCCAGACCTTTATATATTTTTCTGTATGTGGCCCTCAGTGAAAAAAGTTTGGACCCCCCTGTTCTAGACCAATGAGTGGTTACTTCCTGTCATGCAGCTGAGAGCTGTGGCAGGCAGTCGTAGTGTTTGCAGAGAAGATATGATGGGATGTAAAGCCTGAGATCAGGACTCTGAAGCTCACTCAAAGAACTAACACTTATTTTAAACTGGATCATAAACTGTTGGATTGTGTTAATCTCTACAGGATCAGAACAGGAGAGCCGTTCAGAGCCACGATCCAGAAGACCTGTGAGTACTGAAACCATATCCTCCATTCATCAAGATATGAAACTCTTTAATGGAGCGTGACCTCAGAGGAAAACAACACTCTTCTTTCTCTCTTCATCATTTTAGCTGTTTCTCTTTGTTTTACAGTATCATCATCATCATTCTCTCTCTCTCTCCTTCTCCTCTCAGGTGACAGGAAGTGAAGACGCACAGAAAGGTGAGAGGTCGTACCGTGTGAAGTTTATTTGTTGAGGTTTCAACACTTAGTTAAAATGTAGTTATTGCTCAGTGTGTTTCTGGTGTTCCAGACAGATCTGTAAGCTCAGGTTTTCTTTGTTCTCAGTTTATTCATCACGGGGCGAGTTTGAGACGTGAAGAGGAGCGTGGAGGCATTTTGGAAAATAAAGAAGAAGGCTGTAGCTGATGAGAGACTTCCTGTTAGCTCTCCTCAATATGAAATGAACAAAACAATCAATTACTTAAAGTTTTTCTTAAGAAGAAAGATGTGTTGCACATACACCTGCTGCTACCTACCACCACCTCCCACCCATCCCGGCACCAAAGAGGAGACTCCATCGACCCCAGATACCCCAACTCACTCTTCTTCAGGTTAGCTTGGAGCCCCGCCTTTACCTGCCCCAACACCTCACTTTGAACGATGTAGTCATCCGGATATCTGCGTACTGAGAGTGGGACGCAGGAGCCGGTCCATGAGCTGCTGGAAGGGGGTCCACTGGACTGGAGGGGCGCTTGGATCTGGTGATGCCTGGCTCTTTCTGAAAGGGGAGGACACCTATCTGCCATAGTTTGTCCACCTGACGACTGAGTTCGGCATCGGGGGGTCCAGTTGGGGTGAAGAGAATCTGGGGGGCATCCGATGGCTCCTGAATAGAGGAGGCCCTTGGAGTGTCCAACCTAATGATAATAATAATAATAATGCATTTTATTTGTAAAGCACCTTTCATTGCTAAAAGTCATAATATACTTCTTTTTTTTTTTAAAACACAAGTTTAATAAAAGGCTTTTAAAAAAAGAACGGTTTTTAGGCCCTTCTTAAAGGGGTCAGTGGTCTGTGGAGTCCTCAGTTTGTCTGGGAGGGAATTCCACAGGTGAACAGAAAGCCCCCCCATGGTGCGGAGTTTGGTGCTGGGGGGGGGAGCAGATGGTTGGTTGTAGAATGGAGGTTGCGTGTGGAGGTTTGTGAGGAGAGTAGTTCCTTGAGGTATGAAGGAGCGTTCCCGTGGATGCACTGATGGGTGAGGAGTGAGATCTTGTATTTGAACCTAGCTGGAGGGCTATTGGTGCCCCCTGTGGACCCAAAGAGACTCTTTTGTTTGGGGTAATGAGGTGGAAGTTATCTGCACCTATTAGTAGGAGAGGCTGCACTCCGCCTACAAGGGGAAGGCCTTGTAAGGCGGAGATAGTGTTTCTTGAGTTCATCCACAGGATCACTCTAGTCCACAAGTGAAAGTCTGTCAGAGGTGAATGTGTCTTTGAGGAGGAATGTTTTCTTGGGATTGAAAGAGGGTGATATCTCAAAGGTCACTGAGGCTCCATTTCAGAATAATATATATGATATGTTTTATAATGATTGAACTAAAGCAGGGGTGTCAAACTCAATTTCATCGCGGGCCACATCAGCATTATGGTTGCACCCAAAGGGCCGGTTGTAACTTTAAGTTGTAATATTTAATATATATAAAATAATGTATTATATTACATTATTGCCTCTGCATTAGATTATTATCGGATAGGGTAATAACTTCATAATGAACTACGTCTGAAAGCAGAAGTCTAAGGCAAATCATTGCAAGTCTCTTCAGTGAGAATGTCACAAAATTATTTAAAAAGAAATTCTGGAGAGAAAAAAGTCAAAATTAAAAAAAAGGGACATTTGAAAAGAAAGTAACATTTTGGGGAAAAAGTAAAATTCTGATAAAAAGGCATATTTGAGATGCATTGTGGGAAATGTAGTTTATGGGCAACGTGCTTCTGTAAATCAGCATGTAACCGTATAATAAACATATAATATTCTTTGCAAGCTCTTGTGGGGCCACATGACATGAAGTCGCGGGACGCATTTGGCCCCCGGGCCTTGAGTTTGACACCCCTGAACTAAAGTCTGATTTAACACTTGATTATATTTCACATCATTCATCCACATAGTGTAGTGGAGTCAAAGTACACCATGTACCTCTGAACTGTAGTGGAGTAGAAGTAGTACACAGTTGCATCAAAAGAAAACTAAGCTTCATCTCCAAGCCCAAAGGCCTTGGAAGAGCTGCTAAGGGAAAGGAAAGACATCTGGAGACTTTGGAGAGACGGCTAACGGACAAACTCAAGGAACTGAAAGACACTCCCTGATAGGCCGTATGCTGTTTAGCCTGACCTTGAATGATTCAGTGCAGTGTTCTGTGCAGGTTTTCTGTTTGCTTTTTCAACTCAAGGAGCTCAAAGACTGATTGAAAGTTGATTTGATTTGCATAATTTCTGATTTCTGATTCAATTTCTGGGAGAGCCTTATGTTCACTGCCAACCTAAGGACCTCCAACATGTTAATAAAGAATGTATTGAAAAGTGATATGGCTGATTGTTTTATATTGGCTCAGCCAGGTTATATGGGAGGCCCAGTCTACGTACAGATGGGTCACTCATTTAGAAATATTACACTTTGTTTTCTTTTTCTTTAATTGATCATCCTCGTGTAGAATGCTATCACGAAACACACATTTGGTTGTTTATAGCATAAAGAACATCTGATTTAATGTGAGGTAGGGAAATAATCATTTGAGGATAAGTATGTGTATATAAATATGTAATTTACAACAGCTGGAAGATGCTTGATCAGCTTGAAATGCACCTTGGAAATGGTTGAAAAGTGCTTGAATTTGACTTGTTTTTTACCCTAAAATACCCCTTCTCTCAGTATTTATGCTAAGCTAAGCTAACTGCCTCCTGGGTAGGTCAATACTAAGCCTTATGAATGTAGACGATATTATAGATTACACAAACTCTCATAAGAAATTGAATAACCCTCTTCCCCCGAATATTTTTTAAATATAGCTCAAAATACTGTTAAAGGTCCCATGTCATTTCTACTGATCATAATTCCATTGTTGAGGTCTACTAGAATAGATTTATATTGTACAATTTTCCAAACTCACATTGGTTTCAGCATCTCTGTATAGTATGTGTATTCACTCTCTGTCCTACACGGCTTGTTGGAGCTCCGGCCCCCCCTCCCTGTGAGCCCAGTGGCCGTCTGCGAGACAGCGAGACACAGCAAAACCCAGCGCGAACACACACACACCCACAGCCTGGCTGGGAGTTGGTGTGTGTGCCCAGGCTGAGTTCCGCGGTGTCTCGCTGTATCGCCGACCCCACACCAGTGAGCCAGCTCGCAACGTCCCGCCGAGTGTGTGTGTGTGTGAGGAAGTCCGCGGATTGGTCCAAACGTAACGGCTCCGCGGACGTTACGTCACTATACCCAAGAAGTAAACAATGGAAAAAGAGAAATGTCCAACTAGGCGTTCTGGGGCAGCATAGACAGGTCTTTTCTGTGTTAGAGTTTTACTCGCTACAGGGTGTACTTTGAGGGTTTGTGACTCTGCAGACCGTTTACATGCAGAAAAAGCTACAAAACACAAGGGGACGGGTAATAACCAGAAAAGCATGACATGGGACCTTTAAGTTTTACAGCATGCAGCTTTAAATGTAGAAAATGCTCTCCTACAAACACACTATAACATGTTTTCTGTTAGTAATCATGGACGCAGACATCCCGTTGGCACCATGCTGCATTTTATTGCTGAATTTCTGATACAGATTTTTTTTTTTTTTGTTCATACAAAACCAGACAAAAGGCTCACACGTAACAAGCATGCCCATTTCCTCCCTCTGGAGTGCATAGTTTCTAAGTAATGTCGTCAATAATCATACTTTAGTTTTTTTCTCATGGGAACGAAGGCTGAGCCGCGTTTCCAGCTGCTGTGGTCCTGTTTGACACAACAGAGACAGAGTGTTATATGTAGAGGTTATAAGGTATATCTTCAGTTTTTTGGTGCAGTTCAGTCTGTAAAAAGCTTCTTCCACATGCTGTTGTGTCAAACAAACCGTCCCCAGGTTGTCTCTTTTTCACAGAACATCTCAGACGCCTAGTTACACTCGTCCACATTACAGAGTCGGATTATTGCATGCAATACAAATCATTCGTTATTCTAAGTCATGCATATTGTTTAAACCCCACATACTCAGCTTGCTCGACGCCTACTTGTTTATAAAGTGTGATTATAAATCCCCCACAGACAGCGTTATTTTTTAGAACACAGTATTCCAGACAGGATGATGACAGTGCAAGTCGAGAGAAAGTGCTTTTCAAGTTCAGTCAGTAAAACCTCTGCAGCCACAGGTACTGAAAAGAAGGGTTTGTGGATGTAAAAAATGCTACACGATTAATAATGAAAGAGGCCATATTATGCTCTTCACCGTAGTGTGGTGTAGGTTTTAGTGCCTCCATTGGACTCCTTTGTTTACTTCCCTAACTTAGTGACATCACTACATAACCCTCGCGCTCCTATTGGCGCGCTAACACATTGTACGTGATAGGTTAAGAGGCGGGACATCTCTAAGCCGGCCAGCTAACCAATCAGAGCAGACTGGGCTCTGGTTTCAGACGCAGGGTGTTTCTCAATGTCGAGTACGCTTGCTTTGGTAGCACATGTCTTCCGAGTCACTTGCTTCAGAAGCGAGGCAAGAATCCTTCCTGGCATTCGGAAAACGAAGAGTGGAACAGGCTAGCAAGTGTGCGTCATATGAGAGGCCCCGCCTTACATTTTCCGCCACAGATTTGGGGAAATTGGTCCGTGCGCAAAGCATTGTGGGGATTTTAAGACCGCGGAGGATACACATGTGCAGCCTCGAAATTTCTCGCTACGAAGGACGCCAGGCTCGGTAGAATTCCAAGTATGCTGGACATTGGAACAGTCCTTCGGCGGGACTCGATGACGTAGTATGCTTGAAATAGTGGCTCTGAAGCAGCCTTCCTCGACATTGAGAAACACCCAGTGTACGTGATAGGTTAAGAGGCGGGACATCTCTAAGGAGGTTGACCAATCACAACAGAGCCGGCCAGCTAACCAATCAGAGCAGACTGGGCTCTGGTTTCAGACAGAGGGTGAAAAGAGCTGCTGCAGCATGTCACAGTAGAGGTGAACAATAAAGCACAATAGGGCCTCTTTAAAAGCATCTGAGTTTGGTGATAAAAAAATACAGGGAAAAATATAGGTCTGTAATATATGATGCTACATCTGTCCTCACTTGCTCTGCAGGAAGTATCCCAGACCTTCATTAGCGATACTGTATTCTAAAGCCGGATATTATACAACTCCCCTGTAATAAAAAAGAAGTGACTAATAGAATGCTACATAGGAGGGGGGGCATTACAGACTCCTTTAACACGTACACCCTGGCACTAAACTCATGCATTATTGTAGGTTATTGCTTCTAAAACCTATAATCAAATACAATTGTATGGATTAAAATATCTCGCTCTGAATCCCGAAACTATGAGGTATTATGTACAATAACATGTCATGATGATTGAAACGATGACATCCGAATCCAACATTTCTCTACCACATCAGAAACTCGTTTTAAGGAGATTTTTGGCTGTTGCGTAACAAATACCTATTTCTTCTTAACGCTTGAGAGTGCATGACGACTCCTACAGCAGTTCTGATAGAAAGCACTTACAACCTAAAATCAATATGTATTAACTGCATATCACCATTTTTTTTTATTCTACACCCAAGTCGACTTGCGTGAGTGTAAGATTTTAGCAGGATCTAGATGTGGCGTATTTAAAAATGTGTAGTTTCTTAGTTTTACTGACATGGTTTTACTCTCCACGTTGAGGTTGATTCTCCACGAAGCGAGCGTCACTACGGGTCATGCACGGCTACGATAATGTCCGCACCGCTAGAGAAGCGAATGCACGTGACTTTATACAAATCTTAATGGAAGACATTGGTAATTTTGTTGCTTTCAAACAACTCGTCACTTGTTTTGTTTACAATATACAGTTTGGTCAACAACATGACAGTTAGGATCAATATTGCACAAATCCCGGAAATATTTTTTTTTGTCTTTTTTATATAAAAACGAGGAATGGACCAGGGTTTCCTTGAGGAGAAGTGTCTCTCTGCTTACTGGACGTGATGTTTGAGACGCCAGGTTCACTCTATTTTGGGTTATTTTGTGTCAAAGCAAAAGGGATTATATTCTGTCTCTACCTGCGGCTCGTAAAGCATTTCCTGTTTCTACAAGTCCTATACGAGAGCTCATGGTAATGTGCAAATATGGGGACATATCCACGATAAGACAACATAATAACATGTGAAAGAGACTACATATTAAAGCAAGTTAGACTACTTTCAATGCTCTTCTTTTCCAAATTACATTTTTAGACTAATTATAAATTCATATTTTCTGCCATTTTGATCTGCGTGACCTTAAGAGGCATTTGTTAAGCTTTTTTTTTACACGGATGTTTCTTATTATTAGGAGATTATGAGAAAAGAACAATTGATGCTTCCCATGTTTGAGCTCTTTTTTTAGAATTTAAAATGATTTTTTAAAAAGACATTTTAGCACAAAATCTGCATTTCTTTTGATGAATGAACTTATTTGCATTTAAAACGATTTTTTAAGAAGGCCTGAAAGACCAAATGTGGAAATGAATAAGGAAGGAAATGGTGTCTTTCATAATAGAAGTCTATCTTTTAAAACTGCGTATGGGATATCCATGGTTAGTTCACAAGGGGAGAACCGCCAAATCTCTCTCTTACATGTCTTCTTCACCTGCAGACTTTACTTTAACCTTTAACATCAGAGCGTGGAGTAAAACACTAACGACAGATGCATAGGGAGACCACAGTTTGAGAGATTTCCTTCAAATGTTTGAACGAGTTAAAGTAAATTACGTCTGCCAACAACCTCCCTTAAAGTAACAAAGTGTGAATCTGCTGTGGTGCTGGACGGCCGTCAGGATGCTCGTACTGATCACACTGCTGGACTAGCTGTGGCGATGAGGTAGTGTACAACAATGAAATAAAACCCCCCTATGAGTCTGAGATAATCACAGGCCTTGATCTTTGCTACAGTATCTTGTGTCTTTACTCTGAGGAAGGAGGCATCAGTGACGACGTCTACACGCAGCCAAATCTGACAGGGAATTCCCAAATGATGGAGAATTTCAGGTCATTTAGGGACTGTAAAGCCAGCATTGAGCTGCATGTAGACGCACACAGAGTGCATGATGGGATCCCAGACTCTCAGCAGATGTCCTGGTCATCATTCTGCAGAACCAGGCTGACGCAGAGGCTTTAGGGTCGGAGGAGAGAAGGCCAATGTCCCAGCGGCAGCAGGAAAGAGGGCACCTATGTCCAAAAGTCCCTCCTCGGGTCTGAAGGGTCGGGGTCTGCTGATGGAGCTGCTTTTAAACGAGACGTTCCTCCAGTCCTGGGTTTCAGCTGCTTGCTCTGGAGAGGCCATCCTAGAATAGAAATCCACACAGAACGTCCTGATTATTTTTGTATTAAACATTTGGGATTAACTTGTAAATTGGATCTCTTCTTAAGTGGAGCAGCTGGAAGGGAGGATGTCATCTAAAATCTACTTTTCTCAATTATCTGAATAATTTATGTCAGAAAATGTGAAAAAACACAAGATGCAACACACAGAAGAATTATTATAGTGTGTGATTATCAGAAAGTGTTTTTGTAAAAAGGGTATATTTTATACTTCAAAAGGAAATCTCATGTTTATATGTTTTTGTACAATTTCTGTGAATTGCTATTTTTGTATTTTGATTGTCATTTGATGCAAAACACTTGAGTAAATGTCATCGTGATGAAACACCATTTTCACTCTTGTGATAATTCTCGTACGATAAGGGGCGTAACACCAGAGGGCTTAAAGTCCAAGACAATATCTTCATGTCTTGTTTCATCAAACTAACAGTCCAAAAACAAATACATGTAAACACAGAAACCAATATAGATACACATTAAAGAAACTAAAATTATGGATTATTATTATTATTATTATAAAAAACACTATTGTAAAGTGAATATTGCTGGCATTTACTTTTCTATTTAATTTACTTAACTGACCAATTTGTGTTTCTCTTTCTGCTCTTCCATTTGTACAGCCTGCATTACATACTGTATATGTATTACTCAATTGTGTGTGTTTTGGAGTAGTCCAGTAAATTAGAAGTTTTATTTGTATTCCATTTCCAAAAACTTGTCACAATGGTTATTCTGTTGTACACATGTTTAAACAGATACAGAAAGATGCATTATATTAATTGCAAAGGAATGTGAAGAACAGTTACAGGAAATAATTACAGTAACGTAAAATACACACTTCTTTGCATATACCTATCAATCATTTTCTACATAGTTACACAACAAATGGAGACACAATGTACATTGTTGTGGCTTACAAATCATTAAATAGTACCATATTCAATGCAACCCTTGTGAAATACATAGCCAGGTCCCTGAATGAGAAAACACCTGCAGACATGCTTAGGTCAGAGCTGATTTGGAGGCGTGTGGCGCAGTGGAGTAGTCCGTTGGTGTTCGGATCAGGGGGGCACAGATTCAAACCCCACTGCAGTCAGCATGTCGTTGTGTCCCTGAGACACTTCAACCCAAATTGCTCCTGCGGGGATTGCCCACAGTACTATTGAGTATGTAAGTCGCTTTGGATAAAACCGTCTAACAAGTAACATGTAATGTAATGTAATTTAAATGATTTTCAAAGCTAGTTTCCAAAAAATGTAGACATAAGGCTTATTTTTATGTCTTTAAAAAAAATCATAAAATAGCCCTATATTCAATGCATCCCTTGTGAAATACATTGCCACGTCCTTAAACGAGAAACCACCTGCAGAAATGTTTGATTTAGAGCTGATTGAATGGTTCGCAGCACTGACCTTGGTGTGATGATGCAGGTGTTTCAGCTGCAGCAGGTAAACAAAGCCTTTCTTCTTCTACGGTCACACATCCAGGTCTCCAGAACCGGACGTGTTACCGGGTCAAACTGCGTGGATAGAAGCCGTGCCAAGTGAGGGAATATCAAGAGAAGATTTCACGGTTAAAAAAACGTCCATCAGGGCCTCTTTCCTCCCTCCTTTCACCCCGGAGAGGAGAAGCTCTCCTCGGCCGCGTCTCTGCAGACCCTCCGCTCTACGCCATGTTTGCTGCTCCACTACGAGACAACGGGAGTGAGCGGGGATTGGTCCGCAGACCTGTCAATCAAAAAGGAAAGCCCGCCCCGGATGTACTGCTTCCTTTTCATTCAGTTTTTTTTTTTACTTCTTTTTTTATTTTAAATTCATTCATCTGTGTTTTTTCTAGTGTTTAAAGAAGAGTATAACACACGGGCTTTTTTCCTTTTTATATGAATACTGGTTTTCAAATTCTGCAGTTTTTTTTCATAGGCTTGATTGTCTTCACTAGCTTCAATGTCATATATCCTTTATTTAATTAGGTAAAAGTCTCATTGCGATTCAAATCAAAAGAGCGACCTGGCGGAGAGGGCATCACGACCAATGTTACAACAAATGAACACAAAACAATACAGGCAGATGCAGCGGTTTTATAACACAAATGAATGCGTGTGAATGTCATGTGACCTACTCCAAATCAGGGACAATTAGGACGCACCTCTTTCTATTGGATTTTAGTCCACCTTCTATTTTATATGAATATTTTTTGGTAAATGTAGCTGTTTTTTATTGAAAACTCTTACATGTTTTAATCGCCTGGTAAATGCAAATATTATATTTTAATAAAATATGGAGTTTTGCTGCTTTCATGTTTTATATCATATTAAAGTGAATATCTTCGGACACTTAAAGACATCACCTTGGACTTTTAGACTTAAACTGGAAGTGGCATTTTTTTCATATAATAGACAAAATTACAATGAATCAAAAAAACAATGTATTAATAAAGACATGAATGGTTAGTTAAAGGTCCCATGTCATGACCATTTCTACTGATCATATTTCCATTGTTGAGGTCTACTAGAATAGATTTAAATTGTGCAATTTTCCAAACTCACATTGGTTTCTCATACAGCATCTCTGTATAGTATGTGTATTCACTCTCTGTCCTAAACGGCTTGTTGGAGCTCCTGCCCCCCCCTCCCTGTGAGCCCAGTGTGCTCTGATTGGTCGGGACGTTGCGAGGCTCGTTGCTGCGAGGAGCCGACAGGTTTCCGGGTCGGCGATACAGCGAGAACAAGCGAAACTCATCCTGAGCACACACAAACACTCACAGCCAAAGTAAAAACAATAAGTGTGGCTTGATATTGAGAAAGAAAAAGGTTCATGACGCTGTGAGAATGGGTCTGTGGAGAGCATTTCTCCGCCATCCCAACTCGTCTATTACCAAGCAGGGAGCTCTATGCAAGTCAATGGGGACTCCCTGTTAGTTAGCCAAGGGATCCTGGTGTGTGAGGTGCTCCAAGGATTGGTCCATTTGGGCCAATCCGGTCATTTGTTGTTGATGTGGGCGTTCACACGTCACAGAACCCAGGAAGTAAATAATGGAAAGTGAGAAATCTCCAACGAGGCGTTCTGGGGCAGCATAGCATAAAAAACCTTCATAACACAAGGGGACGGGTAATAACCAGAAAAGCATGACATGGGACCTTTAAAGTATAACATCTCACATACAGTACATTTATTAGTAGGTTTATATATTTTATACATTTATTGACGCACCAAAAACCACTTGTTTGAGATAAAGAAGTGTCCAAAATAAAGGAAAATGTTAAAACCAGACACATCAGGCAAAATAGACACAAAGCGAGCATGGCACTTAATTTTATTCAAATCAAAAATGGATGAATTACTGAGATAATACCAACATCACGTAACATGTGAATCATATCTGATCGATAATCACATAATGATTAACAAGTCGTATTTCCTGCAGTCGGCTGCTGCAGGGTGAAGATTTGACAAACTCACTTTAAAGATTATAATGTCACACTTTGCCTGTACAGAAAATATATATTATTAAAACATCTGATTCTCTAAAAGCAGCTGGAACTGAGAAATGGGGAAATCAAGTGAATGTTGAAGCAGTTTGAACGTCAACAAACATTTAGAAACCGTATCAGCAACCAAACATAACTTTTCACCGCTGTGTCTGGCAATACATCTTTCCCATAGCAGCTGATCACATTAAGCACATGATGCACCATTATGGATTTACTGGTTTTAAGTGTTAAATCTAACCTCCCACTCTCCACCACAGGGCTTTCAGACGGCTCAAACACGGGGTAACACTTTTTTTTTTAAATCAGGCCACAGTGGCAGCTAAATCTGGTAATACCAATTTAAACATATATTAGGGAAGACACGCTACAACAGAGTTAATTAATGATGACATTAAACACACGTCCTAGCTCCAGCAGCGTGTAACTCACTTTGGTTAAATCCTACAGGTAATTACAATCTATTGGCAGTAGCTAGATTATGAAAAACAGATACACAAACATGGCCATAAGGGTTCACTGTTGAGATAATGAAGCCATGGCACTTCAGTGAGTGAAACACAAAGTGTGCGTTCAGCTTTAAATCGAGTAACGAACTCAGAGCTGTCGGCGATATTAAGGAGTCATGTTAGCATTTAAAACACTGTCTGTTTCCACGTGGAATCACACATCTTACACATTAATCCATTGCATATGTATAGAGACAAAGACACAACATGTACTAGCTATTGAACGCGTTATCGTACCGAGCTAGAACATAAATCCTCCTGTGGAAAGTAGAACCCTCTAAATGTTTCCTAATAAATAATGTTCCAAACAACACAGTGACATTGCATAAAACAACCCAAGGCACTTCCCTTTGTGTACAGGATCTATGAGGTGATCTACCCGGCGACAGCGTGTTCTCGTAGTGTGGCCCGCTGTGAGTTCGGGCTCCAACTCGCATGTTGAAGCTCTACTCAAAATTT
>CALSBW010022378.1:9910-30192 GCA_943590975.1 Lindbergichthys nudifrons | reverse complement strand
ATTCAAATCATTTCACTTTTCTGCATTTCTCTGCTAAGTTCAGCAACACACTTACTTGGTTTTTGTAGCTAAAAGCAGCTACCATTCAGCTAATAAAATATTCAGCTTTTTCTGCATTTTCAGCTAAATTCAGCCACAAATGTTCACAGTTTACAGCATTCGCACGCATTTTCTGCAGGAAATGCATTTTCTAGTTATTACTTATATATCATATGTCCAGCAGATGGAGTCAAACCTTAATGTATCATTAGTCTCTGTTTGTTTTGTGCCACACCCTATTGGCCACCATATGGTAGCACCTGACCAGTTGCTCGCGGAAGCTTCCGGAAATTGGAGCTCCTTTTTCATTTTTTTTCAAAATCTCCTTCCATGATTGACCTCGTTTATATTATCTGACTATGTTGATATTTGTTCGTTTGTATTTATTTAATATACTGGAAAATTATTGTCCTTACTCTTAACGTCCTTATTGTATTTATTTGAATGCCCTGTCCTTAATAAAATTTAAAAAAAAGATTTCAGTGTGGAATATTTTTTAATATTGTAACACTCCCTGTTCGCCACCAGAGGGCGGCAGCTGACCACGAATGAACTTCTCCTCTCTCACTGTGTCTGCAAATTTGCCTGACAGGTTTACTTATATACTTTTATCTAAATTATTACACAGATTTGACTTAAAAAATCACACAGAGTTTATTCCCTTATACAGACTTTGTACTATCTGAATTCTATCTCCGTGTACTACTTATTTTCTAAGTATGTACTGTGTACAGAGTGGTGTTCTTAAATTATGTTTGCAGTTTTACACACATTTTATCCCCATACAGTCAGGCAGATTTGTATTGTGCGATGTATATTTCAACAGATAGCGTGACTTCCTGAAGCAAGCTTCTACAACCCCCTTACGGCGATTGCGGCTTCAGGCAAGGAGTCGGAACCCAGTCAACAAAATCTCTTTATCGCCACGTTTAATGAGCCTGATTAACCCCACAGCAAGAGTTGTGATGAGATTCGGTCATTCCAAATAGTTAGTTGGAGGTCGCGTCTCTCTCCTCAAATCACCCACAATATAACAATTACAGTACATTTATACAGTTAAAGCGTCTGCGAAGACAACCGCATTAATCAATCTTATCATGATCTACGGGGAATTTAACCCTTCTGTTTTTTACATCAACGCAGTCTTTAATAAAAGCACTGCAAGCCAACCGCATTGATCAATCAATCTTGACCTGCGGGGAATTTAACCCATACATCTTTTACAGCCTTGCAGTCTTCGTTTTTTAGTGAGTTGTTGGACGGGACTTAACTACCCGCCTCTTACAAGCACTTTTGTGCGTTAGGTACAGGACTGAAATACCTGACTCTAAGCACTAATCCCCCTATTCCCAACTAGAATATGTATTGTATTTCCTATCGTGACTAAGAACACAGAGAACGCCGCTGACAACTCTACATTTTTTAGTATAATCAATCACAGATTTTTGATAGTCAAAACAGGTGTCTGCTCACCTTTTGTATATAGCGCGCTTGATTTAGTTGTCAACGGTATCTCGGTGTCCTCCCCTGGACTGAATTCCGTCCGCTGGCTCTCGGTGTTCCTTTCTAGAGATCAGCACTCATCACGTTGGGCAGGTCACCATTTGTTGGAGCAGAACACCTAGGTGGGGGCTGAAAGCCCCCCCCCTCTGCTACGCGCCGTTCGTTAGATGAGGCTGACTCTATTTAATAAAGAAAGGAATTGAAAACACCGGAATCAAAAGTTATAACAATTATCTGAGTTTACTGGTAGGAAACAAAACACGTATACAAGTTTTACAGAGTACTCCGGACTTCAGGTTTCTACCGCTGTGCGATACAGGTATTGGACCAGCCAGTCAGCAAACAAGAAGCATTTTACATACAAAAACAACAGTATTCATATCCATATTTTGGGGCGGAGATATGTTGACTTCTTCCTTCCCATTTTACTCCGAAGCGAATCAGAGAGTCCGTGGGGAGGAGCTGTGTGAGCTGCTCACTCCCCCAGGTGTTTCTACTGGTTGGATCCACCTCTGGCCGGGTTTAATACAGCGAATCAGAGTTCTGGGAAAAAGTATGTTTTCTTCTTGGATTTGAAAGTTCACAAGGGCAGAGTCACTCGTTATCTCTGCACTGATATTCACTCCCTTATTTTCCCAACAGGTTTTCACATAAACTATTCTTTCTCAGACAATTAAACGTTTTGCACAGATATAATGAGCCCAGAAAGAACCTTGAAAAGAATATGTGTATGTGCTCTTAGTAGAATGAGGTGTATGTGTGTGTAACAGGACCTCTGGGTCAGTGAGTTGCAAGTGAGAACACAATATCCATATATGTGATTACTTAAAACAGTTCAAACAATACATGTTTACTAAAATACAATTCAAAATAATACATGTTTACTTCAATACAGTTTAGAACCATATCTGTTTACTTCATTGTCCATGCTGAAAGACCTCTGCCAGTGACTTCTGTCTCTGTTTAGGGGTTGGCTTGTTTGGGGATTCCCCTCCTCCCTCCGTTTGCTTTGAAGCTCGAAGTTCTCTTTAGCGTGGGTTTTCAGGTGTTTGCTTACATTTGTGGTGTTGCCACAGTATCTTGTTTTTTCTGCAAACATCGCAGCTTGCAGTGTTTTGATCTGCAACTGTAAAATAAAACCAAACAGCACTCCTCTTCCTCTCCGCCATCATGCTGAGTCACGTGACTGCATGGCGGCAGCACTCACAGGTTGCGGTCAAAGTGTCAGTGGCCGTTTCTCAATCCAAGCCAATATTTCAAGGATGCTACGTCATCAAGTGGCGCAGCAGGACCGTTCCAATGTCCAGCATACTTGGAATTCTACCGAGGCCGCGTCCTTGGTTTGGGGGAAATTTCGAGGCTGCACATGGGTAGACTTCGCGTCCTGAAAATCCCCACAATGCTTTGCGCACGGACCAATTTCCCCAAATCAGTGGCGGAAAATGTAAGGCGGGGCCTCTCATATGACGCACACCTGGCACACTTGTTAGCCTGTTCCATTCTTCTTCGTTTCTGAAGGAAGTGACTTGGAAGTACGCGACTACCAATCCAGCATCCTCGCGATTGAGAAATGGCCAGTTTAGCTTAGGAACCTTCCTAACGGAGTGAAATGACCCGGAAGTACCTCAGTGGCAATCATGATAAGAGCCGTTCGAATTCGCTAGAATAGATGATAGGAAAGGAGGTTTGAAACTTCCTTTATAACCTCCTTTAGCTTAGGAAACACTGGACCTTCGAAAGGAGAAAATATTTAAGCACTTAAGGCGAGGGAATATTTGGTCGTTCACGGAAACAACCGATCGTCATCATGACAGACAAACGAAGATCATGTAAATTACTGGTGCTTTCTTAAGCTTTTACATTTTTAACCTGTTAAGCCCCAAGCCTGTTTTTCAGGTCTCAGAACAAATGACTATATCTTCACTTCTAAAAGGGTAAATTAATAATCTTTTTTCTCAAAGCAATGATAAACCTGTGAGTTGGATGTAGAAACAAGTCAAAATCAATATAGATGTTTTTATTTTACAGTAAATTCAGATTGAACATAGTAAAAAAATGTAAATTATAGTTTCCGTCCAAAAAAAAAACATTACTTATAGTGAAAACCACCCTTGAATGGGTGGTAGACTAAAAGCTTTAGGAATCCAAACTATAACATATAATAAGTACCCTGTATCAAGATTGATGCAAAACAATTTGACCTTTTTAGAGAGGTTTAGAAAAACAAAAACACCTCTGGGTATATTTGGGTGTATTTTCTCTGGAACCCATTGGTCGATTTTGATGATTGACACCACTTTTTAACCGTTAAAGCCAATAAAATTGAGGGGGGGTTGCTAAATCCATCCAAACATTACCATTGAGGAGTGAGAGTGATAAGCTGGTTAAATCCTGAAATTGAAAATCTGGCAACGCCCTCTTGGAAAATAGTGGGAGGGCTTAACATTCCTAGATACTGGTCTTTGGCTGGTCTTTGGCAGGTAACTGGCTGGTAACTGGCTGGAAGCTGTATGCTGGAGTCTGAAATAAAATGCTTCATCTGTATAAGAAAAATCTGTTTATTGCCATAAATGTTATGATGGATTATCAGTAATAAATTCAAAGTGAAACAGAGACATTGAATTAACCTTCAGCAGCATTTATATGCGTTTTAATGCCCTTGAACACAACTTTTGATCAGAAAACAGCAAAGGTAAGACGTATTTGCCGTTTTGGCCCCGTAAAGTGAAGTTGTGTGTTGTCTTTCCTGGCTTCGCTGCTGTGAGTTTTGGTCGCACAGTGATAATACTTATACCAATGGAATATGTGGAATCTCAGCTTTCATATGCTATCTAGTGTGTGCAGATAGCATGAAGTATACCGTGAGTTATTTATGTGCCAAGTGCGTTAGCATTTTTTCGCTTAGTGCTAATTCAGACGCTTGGTATTACCCTTGTGTTTCGTTTAGCTAAAAATGGTTAATTTTGTCTGATAGCTGAGTTTCTTCCCGTTAAGTGGGTATGACACATTACTAGGTTGTTAAATGTTAAAGGCCATTTCGACTGATCATAATTCCATTGTTGAGGTCTACTAGAATAGATTTACATTGTTCAATGTTCCAAAATCACATTGGTTTCTCATACAGCATCTCTGTATAGTATGTGTATTCACTCTCTGTCCTAAACGCCTTGTTGGAGCAGCCTACCTGGTAGCTGCTGAGGCCTCATGGTTTGAGGCCATGCATGAGGCAATTGGGGAAAGGCATTGAATTCAGCCTCCCACCCTAGTTGCCTTATGCCCACAGTCAAGCCATGGCCAGACTGCTGATGCCACCACCTCTGCTGGTGAAGGGCCTTCGCAAATGTCCCTCAGCAGTGAGGAGGAGTCCGTGCCCTCCACCAGCTCCCAACCACCCCCTAAAAGGCCAAGGAAAAGTGGCAGCGTTTTGGCCTTCCTCCTGTTGATTTGTGTTCGTTGTTCTCGCGTCCAGGAGGAAGTTAAAATAAGAGACAATGGAGTCTCGGAAAAGGTTCAAATTGGATACTTTCATTAAGTAACGTGGTTTAGAAACAAACAGAGCGGTACAGGGAACACAGCTGTGGTGGGGAGGCGGCGGTGTTGAAGAGAGAGAGAGAACACGTTGTCTCTCAGTCTGTATCTATTCCTTGGCTCCTCCTCTCAATGGCGGCGACGGTCCGCGGAGGATTTAGACGTAGTGTGTTCATTGTATAACTTCACGCCTTTTCTCCTCATACACTCATTCATGACTTTTTATTTATTGCATTTTAACGGCTGTAATCGTTGTTAACGTAAAACTGGAAGTGTAGGGATGGGTATCGTTTGAAATGTATCGATTCCGATTCCGGTTCTGCTTATCGATTCCGGTTCTTATCGATTCCCCGTTTCGATTCCAAAATTGTAAAAGAAAGAGGTCAAACGTTTAGATAAGAAAAATATCTTTATTCTTTTAAGCTTTAACTGACATTTTTACAAATAAAAAATATACATGCAATACAAATGTATTGCACAATAGCTGTGCTTTATTTTAACTGAGCTATGCCTGTGGCAAGCTATTAACAGGCATTACACCGTGCCTAGTCTTTTTCTTTTTTAGTGTAGTGGAGCCTCACTTTAGAGCGTTCACCGCGACCCATCTTTGGTGTTATGAGCTTGTGAACTGTCTACCTCTGTCGCCTGTCAGCGCAACTTACATGATGCCGTTTAAAAAAATGGGGGGCGGTGCCGGCCGTCAGCGTACCGAGCCGGCCGTCAACGGCCCGCTGATGACCGGCCATTCTGTGATTCTCCAGAACACACAGATGGCCAGTCCCTGTATTCCACTGGGTCACCGCGGCGCCGCGGTGCAGACGGACCCGCGGCGCAGATGGACCCGGTGGAATACAGGGTCTACCGCGTTTAGGAACCGTTAAGCAGAACCGAAATTGTGTATTTTGTACGGGTACCCGGAACGCGGCATTTTCTTATCGGTTCTCATCTGGAACTGTGGGTGTTTCTCAATCGCGAGTACGCTTGCTTGGTAGCACATGTCTGCCGAGCATCTTGCTTCAGAAGCGAGTCAAGAATACTTCCTGGCATTCGGAAAACGAAGTGTGGAACAGGCTAGCAAGTGTGCAGGTGTGCGTCATATGAGAGGCCCCGCCTTACATCTTCCGCCACAGATTTGGGGAAATTGGTCCGTGCGCAAAGCATTGTGGGGATTTTAAGACCGCGAAGTCTACTCATGTGCAGCCTCGATATTTCTCCAAACGGAGTACGCCGGGCTCTGTAGATTTCCAAGTATGCTGGAGATTGGAACAGTACTTCGGCGGCACTCGATGACGTAGTATGCTTGAAATAGTGGCTCTGAAGCAGCTTTACTCGCGATTGAGAAACACCCCGAGTTTCGGTTCCCAACCCTACGGAAGTGGTCACTGTTGACAATGTTGACGCCTTTCAATAAAGCTTTTCAAAATAAACTACCGGAAATGTTTTCAGAATAAAACAGTTTTAAGCTTACTCTATGTTTAAACTGAGTTACGTCATTCAATATTGATTTTAATTTCTTACACTCCAAAAGCAGGCGGAGAAGGAGGAGGCCCGCAGCGCTCTATGAGCAAATTGTGCGTTTTCTCAATTTGTTTTCAGAGCTTGTTAAAAAAATATATATATGTTTAAAGGGGACCTATTATGAAAAATCTACTTGTTCATGTCTTTTAACATGTGTCCCCTCTGAGTAAAGAGATTCTGAAAGTTTCAGGAAAAAAGATTCGCTCACTTTTTGTCCTGATCCATTTATATAAAAACCTGTCTGAAAATGAGCTGATCAGATTAAGGCCACTTTATGATGTCATAACGTTTTTTTGGCTTGTGTAACCATTAGCCAATAACCAACCAAGGTAACACCCACCCACCCACCTTATCACCTGAATCTTCTCCTAGAGCTCCATTATGTTATTTTTAACCAAATATCTCGCAGAGGGGCATTGGGAGTGGCTCCTTATTTTCATCTAAAGTAACAGACACAGAATCAGCACTTTTGAAACAGGGCTGAAACAGAGGGGTTTATGGGATGCTACAATGCATGATCTGTTTGCTATTTCGAGCCAAACACTTCAGAGACATGTTTTGTATACAGATGTAGCACTTCATTTCAGACGCCTACCCGTGCGGGTCCGTGATCTGCACGGGGTGGGCCCCTGCTGAAAAGGAAAACCCCCCGCAGGACTTGATACGCCCCCTTGATAAATACATTTAATTATAATGAAACCAGCTGCAATGGATCATGGATCCACCAGGAGGTGCAGTGATTAAAAAGCTGCCACAGTGGAACTCATGTGAAATAAAAAATAAACAGCTGATAGATCTACAGTAGAGGTATCTGATATAGCGGATATTTGTTAAGATCCATATGTCACGGATAGGATCATATTCTGTGCTAAATAAGAGACATGTAATCATTTACAAAACATCACCATGTTTTTATTTAACAAAATAATGTTGTTTAATCCACGTTGGTGTAAGTACAAAACCATCGCTATGTTTTTTTGTCAGGAAATGCAGACCGGCTCATACAAACGATTTGTAATCATCATCCTCATGATCATTTAATGTATCATATGTTCGCCGAATTGAAATGAATGCACTAATACATGTAGTTTAATCCACGTGAGTTAACTACAAAAAGAATCGGTTTGTTTTGATATCACATCCGACCAGAGGAAAATGCAGCACGGCTCTCACTACCGATAATCCTAATCCCACGGGCAATAATATGTACAGTGTTAATAGTTTACTGTATTATTAGTGTCTAATATTACTGCTATAACAATCACACATTGAGTTGTTAAAATCAGACCGTTGTTTTTTTTTAAACAGTCTGAATGAAATGGCAGCTCTCAGGTGATCAGCTGATCACCTGAGAGTAATGGGCCATTAGGTTTACGCACCTAATGGCCCATCAGCCACAGCTCTCTCACCCCCCCCCCTGATCTTTCTTCTCCAGCAGTTAAGTTAACTGTAGGGAACTCTGGGTGACAAGCTTACAGTTAGTGAAGTAACACTTTTTTTTTGTGAGTCACGACCTGGCTGTTTCATTCTAACATAACGCTCCAAATATTACTGTTTCCACTCGGACTTCAATACAGCTACACCATTGTTTGGTTTCCATGGTAACGCGTCTCTTTAGTACATCTCTACCCTCTGCTCACTCCTTTCCTGTAAATTAAACTATACAGGTCCAGCCCACACATACATTTCTATGTGCCAATAGTGAGTTTTCCTCAAAAGCTGTTGCCATGGCAACGCATCCCTCGCTATGAAACACGGTTTTCTTCAAAACTAACTTCAGTGAAAATGGTCCGAAAATGGTCCGAACGCGTCTTCAGCAGTAGGGGGGTCGTTGGATTTGGCCGCCCCATGCAGCTCTAGCACTGTCACCTCCAGCAACTCCTTCCAGGAGTTGGGATGACTGGGGTCTGCAATAGGCTGACTTGATGCTACTGCGGTGACTCAACAGAAAGTAGACTTGCGCAGCTTTGTGTTCTTCTGTTTGGTGAACAGCTGGATCGTCTGGCCACGAGTCTGGACTCAGCAGGAGAAAGGGGGGTCCCTGGCTCCATCTATTGGTCTCTATGAGCTCCTTCAGCTTCTTACCACGTGTCACGTCATCTGCTGAGTTCCTTGCGGAATCAACGTACCTCCAGTCATTCCTGTCAGTCAGCTCTTGTATCTCAGCTACGCTAACGAAGACCTTGAACCAGCAGGACTCGGACTTCAACCACGTCAACACTGTTGTGGAATCAGACCACAAGATCGTCCGGTTGATGTTGATGGTGAGTTCCCTTGCCAGAACCTTCGACAGCTGTGCACCAGTGAGTGCAGCACAGAGTTCCAGTCGGGGCATGGAGTGGAAGCGCTTAGGAGCGACTCTGGAGCGGGCCATCAGGAACGACAGGTACACAACACCATGTCGGTCAGTAGTTCGAAGGTACGCCACCGAGCCGTAAACTTCTTCCGAGGCGTCACAGAATATGTGCACCTCTCTCTATGTAGAGCGGAGATGTCCACTTCCTTTGGTAGGTATGGCCGGGGCAGGTTGACCTGAGGCAGGACTTGTAGTTCTTCCTCCCAGACTTTCCACTGCTGTAGAAGCTCTTGAGGTAGCAGCGGGTCATCCCATCCATGATGTTTATCCCATAGGTGCCTGACGAGTATTTTTGCCCTGGTTGTGTAGGGTAAGATGAACCCTAGGGGGTCGTACTGACTTGCCAGCACTTTGTAGATGTTGCGCATCGTGATTTCACCATAATCCACGGGACGATGCTTGTAGCTAGGGATGTCCCGATCACCTTTTTTTGCTCCCGATCCGATTCCGATCATTTGATTTTGACAATCTGCCGATACCGATTTTTCCCGATCCGATCTTTGTGCAATGCATTAAGAGAAAAAAAAGGAGAAAAGCATTCAAGTTGTCCCTTAAACCCCACGTTCTCCACCACAGATAACGGCTGGTCATCCAACGCGATGAATTCAGCTATCTTGGCTGTTATCTTTTTGGCCTTTTCACTGTTCTGGGGCAGTTTCTCTTTCCTTTTAAAAGTCTCTGAAAGTGTCAGTTGTTTCAGTGCCGTTACCTGAGTGGCCGCTGTGTACTCGTCGTGTTGTTGTTGGTGTTTGTTTCTCAGGTGGCGTATTAGATTGGTCGTGTTGAACGTAGCTCTGTTCTTTCCACCACGCGGAACCTCCGCCTTGCAAACATTGCATCTGGCTGTTACACTGCCTTCGCTTTCAATTTTATAATACTTCCAAACTCCTGACATTTTCTCTGTCCCGACTCCCGAGTCACCAGCTGAACGTAGCCTCTTGTTAGCTTACTGCTGCTATTAGACACTGCGCCCACTCTGTTGCCAGATTTGAGAGAAATAAGCAACCAGGTCTATGAAAACAAGCCCAAAAGAAGCAACACATACATGATGTTGTGTAATTTTAAACCAAAACTAAGGCCTCAGGATGACTTTAAGATGTGAACATGGTCATTTTTGTTTTGTAACATTAAATGAAATAATAAAAATATTTTATAAAAAAAATATATATATATATATATTCCCGATCACCGATTTTTTTCTCCCGATTCCGATCTTTTGAAAATCACGTGATCGGCTCCGATCCCCGATCACGTGATCGGATCGGGACATCTCTACTTGTAGCCCAGGATATCCTTTTGGAAGAGCCAGCTCAGTCCTAGAGTGGATTCTGGGACATCTGTCTTGTTCTGAGCCAGCCATAGCTCAACACTGGTAGAGCAACTCTCTTCTGGTAGGTGACTGATGACCTCTGGTTGATTGCTGGCCCATTGACGCAGCTCGAAGCCTGCAGATGCTAGGATGTCTCGTAACTTGTCGACCAGGTGCCTCGCCTCAGCAATGGTGGGGACGCTCTGTAGGCAGTTGTCTACATAAAAGCACTTCTCGACTGAGCTCCTCACCTCTTCATCTGGCTGACTATGGTCGATGACGTGGCGCTGAAGGGCAAACGTAGCACAGCAGGGGCTACACGTCGTTCCAAAAGGTAACACTTGCCACTCGTACACCACAGGAGGATCTTGACTGCTGTCTCGCCAAACAAATCTGAGCAGGTTCTCGATCTTCTGGGAGGAGTCGAATCTGGTGGAACATGCCCTTCTCCACTGATTGCGACTTCATGCTCTCGGAAGCGTAGCAGGGCTCCCAGGAGAGATGCTCCTAAGGTCGGCCCAGGCAACAGATAGTCATTGAGATTTTGCCCTCAACACTGAAATGAGCAGTTGAACACCAGTCTGTTCTTGCCATTATGGCTTACCATGTGGTGAGAAATGTACCACGACTCACGACCTTCCTCTACTGGTACTTCAGGGTCACACTTGATGACAGAGCCTGCCTTGATCAGCTTTTCCATCTCCACTTTGTAGGCTTCAGCTTGCATAGGGTTCTTGGCCAATCTCCTTTCTATACTCCGTAGACCAGGCATCCTCAAAGTCCGGACTCTGGTCCGGATCCGGACCGAACCATAACTGTCTCTGGACCCTGAGCAAATTATACTTTTCATATGTATTATCTGTGTTATCTGCGAGACATCGCCACAACGCAACGAGTCAAAATTCTCCGCTATGTCCGCTGCATACAGCGCTCTGCATGTCAGACTGTTCCACTGTCTGTGTGTGTCTGTCAACGCTTTGGTCCAATCACATTCAGCATCCCGTCAGCGTTTTTTCCCCCCACCAACAGTCTGCGAATCAGAGGCACAGTAGGGCTGGTCTTCGCGGAATGCGGGTAGGAAAAATGCGTGTGTCGTGTCGTCTCTTTCAACCTGTCAAAGTCAGAGCGAGAGTTAACAGCTCATCTAGTTGCATCTGTACTGTAGCTAGTAGCCTAGTTTCACCTACCGGGGTGGCATGGGGTGGCAACTGCCACCCTACAAATATTCCTTGCCACCCCAGTTGGCAGCTTTGTTTTGAAAGAAAAGTTGTGGCTCATCTGACATTTATGAGAGAAAGTCTTTAATGTCCGAGTGCAAGTGAATGCAGCACAAGATGCACGTCTTGTAACCCCTCCCCCGTCCCTGGCGCGAGCGTGGAAAAATGATTGGCGGCGATTTCATTTGAACGGGACGGCGCAAAACGAGAAGCGTTCAGACCCAAGTACTGAAGGAATGAGGTATTTGCGGTCTACAATGACAGAGAAGAGACTGTCAAGTTTGGCTGTACTCAGCATTGAATCAAAACGCACTAAAGCTGTTGATCTTAATACGTTTGTGAGGCGTTTTGCTGAACAAGATGGTAATCGCCGCATTCAGCTGTAATAGTCATGTCAACTTGATGCTCTGCTCACGGATGAGCATACACAACTGTTAAGATGATGACCTTACATGTGTAAATATTTTTTTTTCTTTGTGGGGGTCTGCCCCCAAAAAACAGTTTTAAGTCCTGAGAAAGTCAAATAAGACGGTGTGTAAAACTACACTGCCCAGCCAAATAAAAGTAACCACTTTGATTTAACTAGGCCAGTAGGTAAGGACATTCCACTGGATAATAACTGAAGTATAAAAGAATGCATGACTGAAGTGATGGAGACCATGTTTGAAGGCAAACAAAAAGAGGAAATAACAGGTCAAATCAAGCAAATCTCACTCTCAGATTCCACAGCAACCAGAAGAACATACTGGCTGGTGATTTGATTAATCAGCTTTGTGATGGAATAAAAAATGCACAGTGCATTTCCTTAGCTGTGGATGAGTCCACTGACAATGCTCAGTTGCTGGTGTTTGTGAGTTTTTATGATGAGGCAAAGGGGGAGTTTGTTGAAGATGTGTTGGGCCTGACAAACCTCAGTGGACACACAAGGGGGCAAGACATTTATAAAGCAATAATGGGAATGCTGAATAAAAGAGGGTGCAGCTGCCTTTATTCATAACTGTGCAGCTCTTACACTGCGACTCTGAGGGATCAAGCACAGACACAAGAACAATGAAAACTGCTGCATACAGATTATTTTTGTTTTTGCAACCTCGTGTTAACCTGTTAAGCAGTAGTTTAATAGTTTTATTAAATATTAAGATTCCTTAGACGTTGTTTCCTGCAAATGACGCGTTTATCCGCCCGGTACCGGGTGGGCCGTGCGTAACAGGTTAAGAATCTTGTTGCAACTGTTTAAAAGTTTGAATGACCGTAATAAATGAACCTTTGTCTTATTGAAACATTTTTTTGGACCTTTAAGATTTGTATTTGAGTACCCCTGCCGTAGACTGTGCATGACGGCTTCTTTAGTTGCTTGAAGGAGTGGCATGTCTTTCCGGCATATCAGCGGGGTGGCATAACGGAGTATGTCGTTAACCTGTACTCTGATGGTTTTGGTCTCCAGGATACCGATGGCCTCTTAGTCCTCCCTCGAACGTGTGACTAGTTTCTTGCTTCTGAAAGGAAGAGTGTCGACCTGCCACAACATCTCGACATGCTTCATCAGCTCGCTCACTTGTGGTGATACTGATGTGAAAAGGCACTGCTGTGGTTGTGCGAGATGATAGACAACACTGGCTGGGCCTTGCAGCGTCCAGCCTAGCCTCGTGTGAATGGCAGCCGGTCCTCCTTTTGGGCCTAACCTGACTGGTTCAATGGGGGTGACGAGATGTGGGTGGTCACTTCCAAGGAGAAGCAGAGGCTTCGCATTTGTGAGGGTCCAGATGGGAACGCCAATGAGGTGCTTATACTTCTCCCAGAGTTGCTCCATAGGGTAGGTATGATCTGCTAGTCCAATGTGAGCAGTGGTGAAAGCACCTGTAATCTTGAACCTGGTCTTCGGCTTAGCAGGAGAGGAAATGGAGAAGGAGACTGATGCACCGCGAACGGTCTACACATCCTGTCTGATTGTGCGTAGTGGCAAGTCCTCTGGGGTCCCTTGCACACCTAACTTCTCTACAGCCTCTGGCAGCAGCATAGTTCTCTCTGAACCGTCATCCAGTATGGCATAGGTGTTGATGAATCAATCCTTATAATGGATGCGAACTTTGACGACTTTGAGAAGGACTTGACTGCCTTCAGCGGGTCTGTCCAGGTACAGTACCTCAGTCGTGGCCCTCATGCCATGGTTCTGCGAAGTTGGTGCTGAGTCTGTCTCCTTAGGTGGCCTCAAGTTCACATCATGCAGCACCTGGAGATGTTTCCCTTGGCAGAGGCCACATGTCTTCTTTAAGTTGCACTGCGCTGCCTGGTGCGGCCGTGCACAGCGCCAACACCTCTTATTGGTTCTTATCCATGCTGTCAGCTGGTCTTTGTTCAGCTTCTTTACTGCTGTACACTGACTGAGGTAGTGGTCCTCATTATTACAGTACGGACAGTATGGCTTACTCTTGTTCCCTTTGAAGGAGTTACCTGGACCTTGAGAGTCTGGTTTCTTCCAAGTGTCCTTGGCACCATGGAGCACAGTGGTGTGGTGCTTGCCCTGCCGTCCCTCAGGTCTGGATGATGACTCCCACAATCCCTTCACAGCTAACTGTCCTTCGGAGTCCTGGCACCAGGACTCATATTTCAGCCACTCAGCGAGATCTATAAGGTTGTGAGTTCTTGAGCCCTGACGGAACATGCAGCGGCGGAAATCTGCTCTCTGTTCAGGCGGCAGCTTACTCAGCAGACGAGCAACATGTGAACCACGCTGTAGCTCCACTTCTCCCTCAGACCATATGGTTCTCAGCATTCCCACTAATGACTGGATCTGAATAGCAAACTTCTCGAAGGCAGCAACGTCTCCCCGCTTAATGTCCGGTGTGTCCATCACAGCAGCAATACGCTTCAGCGCTATCTGATGTGGTGGCCAAACTTATCTTTCAGGGCAGCCATAGTGTCTGAGAAGGGCGTTGGAGAGTTGAGGTAAGCGTCTGCTATTAACCTGGCTTTTTCTAGTTGCAGGTGATCCACCAACACATGATACTTGAACAGCTCTGTTGCACTGGGCGGTAGGAGGTTCTCCAAGGAGATATTGAGCCGTGCAAACTCACTTGGGTTTGAGAAGTTGTGGATTGTTGGGCGTGGTCCATGGTAACCTGGCTCTGATATGAGGGCAGGTCTGGAGGGCAGTGGCTGTGTCCATGACCTATGTGGATGAGGCTGCGGTGGGGGAACTGGGTTACTGCTATGCTCACACCCACCATAAACTTGGTACTTGGGCTCAGTTGGAGCCAAACTGGGTGGTCGCGGTGACGGCTGAGCAGGCTGGTACCAGGGAGTTGAATAATCAGCGTAGTTCTCCCTTGACCGCGTAGCAGGAAGGGCACCATGTGCTGAGTGCTGTACATGTTGCTGACCCACAGACGGCTGAGTCACTGGAGATGGAACTACTTCTTCCTTCGGTGGAAGCTCATCTGGTCTCCCGTTGGGGTGATGAGGCGTTATATAGTCGCCAGGCAGTAACTCTCCACTTACTGGGTCAGGCCATGGTGGTGGTGCAGGCCAATCATCCTCATCCTCACTATCGGGTTCACCTACAAACGGTGCCGGTGGCTGCATCACCGTTAACTCTGGCTTGTTGCTATGTAGTGATGGGGTCTGCTATGTAGTGATGGGGTCTGAAGGTTACGGACAGTATCCACCAACTGTATTATGTCTGCTCGCAGTGCAAAGAATGTAGGCTTAATAACCCCATCTATCTATCTATCTATAACTTAGGGCTTAGGACTAAGGGCTTCTCGGCAAGTCTGCAGAATCCTATGGGTGACGTCACGGACACTACGTCCATTTATATATACAGTCTATGGTTCACACACATTAAGAATCCTTACCGCCGTTTCTGCAGTTTTTGCCTGCTGGCGGGCCGCTGTGACTCATGCCCTTTCTGAATGTAAAATGATATTTATATTTCAAAACGAGGACCAGCTTACAGCTGATTGTGATATGTAGTCAGTAACAAGTCATCATCAAAACAAACTTGAAAATAATTGTATTCACTTGCGATACCTTTTTTTTGTTTTGGTGAAGGGTTGTGTCTTTCATTGTCAGCAGCAACAACTAAAAACGTGCATAAGTCTACCGGCATGCAAGCAAATGTGACATGTCAACCCAGTCTCACAGCATTTCGTGTTATAGTCACAACATTTAATCTATTGATTTGTGTTCACCAACACGATTTCCCCCTTTTTTTCGTGTCACACAACGATTTTAAAAGCAATGTATTTCTATTGGCAGTATGTTTCGTGCCTGCAACACGTCTTTTTTTCCGGTCGGGTCTTGGAAGACCGGAAGCTGTGGGGTTCATAAAAACATCTTCTTACTCAATATCAAGCCATGATTATTGCTTTTATTTTAAATCGTATAATGTCTGACTTTTTTTGTCGTCTGTGAGGAAAAGAAATGGGGCTCAGAGCCTCAAAATATTGAAATCTGTATTTTTTTTCCTTCTAATTTGTTATTATTTTCTAAATAACACACTGTTATTTACTCAATAATAACACACAATCATCCTTGTTTTTATTTATTTGTTTAATTCCATAATCTCTGGCTTTTTTGGCGTCCGTCAGGAACTGAATTTCAAAATAAGAATAACCGGAAACAGACGTAGGCCTATATGGGACATTTCGAGCATCTTTGCGATACACAGCCACTGAACTGATTACCCAAGATCCTCAGCTATGGTTTAAGCTCGGTGATTGGATGTTTTAGCCGCAATGCGCGTTGGGATATGGTGTTAATGCGATATGAAATCCGAAAAACATTTCGGAGTTTAAGATGGCCGAAGACACTACACTACCCATAATCCCCAGCTATCGTTTGGGACTACAGTCCCAGTGATTAATCTTCAAGCTCTGGGATTGGATGTTGGAGTGGCAGTGCGCCAAGGTTACGCCGAGCGTCAAACAGCTCTTTGAAATCGAACGAAACCACGGCAGACTAACCAAAACTGGACTCGAACGCCCCCCCCAGAACTACACATGCTGGCTATTGTGTTTCGCAACATGTTCTATGGCACGTCTCTACTGGGAATTGTAGTTTTAAAAGACGTTTTCGTTTTTCCCAAAATTAGAAGTTGACAGTATTAAACTGTGTACACCCCTGGAGGCTTAGGCCATAGGAAACAAATTGGTGTGTACAAATTTAAAACATATAATTAATAAATGGGTGAAAATCGCTTGTGTACATAATGCGCAACATTAATATATATCCACATGACAGCTCATTGTTACTTTGTAATTCTACTCCACTACAACTCAGAGGTTAACCTGGTATTTTCACTCCACTACACTTATTTTTGTTATTTTGCAGATTCTGATTAATGATGTGAAATATAAACAACCCTTAAATCAGGCTTTAGTTACACCTGAGTAAAATTCAGGGAAGGTGATTGTCAAATGCCAACAATCAGGTGAGATATTTGATAGTTGGTGCCTGAGAAGACTAAACATTTATCTGCAGATCCCTATAAAGTATATTCATTACTCGTTATTCTCTACTAATAGTTAATTAAAGACTGTATATAATGGCTATTTTGCACATCCCTTTCAAGATTTTCTAAAGTTTATTGACATATCATATATACAACTAATTCAATAACGTGCTTTAACCACTAGGCGTTGCACACAAGGTACACACAGCCATAATAACTTTGTATTATTAGTGTAGGACACTTGTGTATGTATAACATCTGAAGATGTGTAGTTTTATTCATGTTTTCACATAATTTTACAGGATATTGCTATATTATTTCACATGTTTTACTTCTAATATCTGATTTGTAAAAAATCACAGACAGAAAGGTATATTCGTCATTTAATGGTAAGCTATTGAAATTCTGAATCCATAGGTGTGTCTCCCATCACCCAAAACCCCTGACTATTCTTTCAACTCAGTATTTACATTGTTATATTCAAAGAAAATCACTAATATCTTTAAAAACTACAAGTCCTTTTATACCAGCTGTGCACCGTTATGGTGTAAATATAACCTATCTACCAATTGGATCAAATATAAAAGTCAGCCGAATTAGTATTGATACTGCAAGGAGACGTATTGTGTGAAGAGAAATTTAAGATGTTGTTTAATTGCTGATATATTTATGATCCACGTCACGTATTCAGTTTCCGTGGCAGTTCTTCCTGTTTGTCCAGAAGTCTTCTAATCAGGGCTCTATAAATAGAGAACTACGGCAGATGTGTAATATTTAATGCAGCCGAACTGTGTATTACAATGCCGTTATGTGATGACTTTCAAAGAGAAAAGCAAGCACACTCGGAAAAAAGTATTATTTTCTTTTTTTAAATGTTTTTCGGATTTCATATCGCATAAACACCATATCCCAACGTGCATTGCAGCCAAACAATCCAATCACCGAGCTTCTAGCTGAGGATCTTGGGTAATCAGTTCAGTGGGTTAGTGGTGTGTATCGCAATGATGCTCGAAATGTCCCCCATACAGATGGAGCATCTTATTTCAGACTCCAGCATACAGCTTCCTGCCTACTACCAGCCAGGTACCTGCCTAAGACCTGCCAAAGACCAGTATCTGGGAATGTTAAGCCCTCCCACTATTTTCCAAGAGGGTGTTGCCAAATTTTCAATTTCAGGATTTAACCAGGAGATGGCGCTATATATTAAATAACTATGGCCAAACTAAGACTTAGTTTTTCACAAGACAAAATGCAGATATTATATAAAAAACTAAAGTTATAATCTTGTTTTAATGCCCCAAGAGCAATAAAAACACTTGTTAAAAAAATCCTGATTGAGGCTTTCATAAATTGCATTTAGCTGACGCTTTTATCCAAAGCGACTTACTATTTAATAAATGATAAATGATTATTCATAACAAATATGAGTGATGTGTGATTATTATTCATGCTATATACTGATATAGGGCTAAGTAAGCAATCAATCCTGCAAATTAACCCTTAGTTGTTCAATATATTTATTCAGACAATGTGAGTAGAAATACAGAAATTCTGCTCCCACCTAAGGCCAACGTTGCAATATTACAACATTTCCCTAAAAACTTACCAAAAGCCCCCAAACTCTTTCATTTCTGCTCCAGAGGCCAGGGGTTAAATTGGGATTTGATATGTGGGAGGGGCTCTGTTAGAAGGTGCGACGGGGGAGGGGGGAGAGAGTTAAACGCTCGTGAATTGTCAACGGGGGGGGGGTTGACATCAGAGCATCGTCCTATGGGCTTAGCCCCGGACAGGTACAACAGGTATTCACTCAGAGGGGGGTAGGTACTAAATGCCACCCATTTACATGTAGGCAAACAAAATCAACATACAGTAGGGGGATGGTGAACGGTATGGTCAATGTTTGTAAACACAATCCCCAGGATGTGTCCTTATCAAACCAAAATAGAAAATGCAGATATTACACTCAGACATTGGAAAAGTCTATGTTAAAAAGCCTCAGTCATGTTCAGCTATGTTACTATTTATAATGTTATTGTTGTTACAACAGAAGATGTTTTTCTTTATATTGAAGTTAAATGCATCAATCTGGTGCAAAATTAAGAGATTTATGGATACCGCTGGAAAAAGCTGTGTTTGAAAGTTTAAATCTTCCTTATTGAGCTTTAAAACAAATGAATAACGACTATATATAATAATAAAATAAACACCGGCTGTTGTTATGCCTGCTGTAACGTTAAATTACTCCGTTCTCCGCTTAAGTAATTATGCCGTTACAAGCTTCATAGTTGTATTTATCATCTAAATTTGCCGAAACAAGTTTAATATTCTGAAAGCCAAGACTTTGTTTATTTGAAATCAGATGAAAACAAACTGTAACGGACCCTGCCGTGTTATCTTGATATTTCACACAGACCCTTTCATACCGGCAATGCGCGATAGAAACAACAGGAACTGCGACAGCATAAATATGCGAACACAAACCTACAGACTGCTGGAGAAGAGATATCACAGGGGGGGGGGGGGTTGGGACACACACATTCCGATGGCCAATTAGTTTTAAACAAAGAGTATAGCCTACTCAACATAGGGGGGTGGGGGCTGGTGAACAGTATGGTCAATGTTTGTAAACACTGTGACATTTTGACTTTATTTGATCATTTCAGTTAAAAACTAACGTTCATATTTCTCTTTTTGAGAAGATAAATATGAATATGTTAGTGGCTGACCCAGCCCCATGGTCTGTCACAGTAGTGCGGGAAAGAGAAGTGCACTGTTTTGCCTGGCTGGACCTGTAATTTACAGGAAAGGAGTGCACGCTACTAAAGAGACACGCTACCATGGAAACCAAACAATGGTGTTGCTGTATTGAAGTCCGAGTGGAAACAGTCATATTTGGGTTATGTTAGAATTAAACAGTCAGGTCGTGACTCACAAAAAAAAAGTGTTACTTCACTAACTGTAAGCTTGTCACTCAGAGTAACCTACAGTTAACTTAACTGCTGGAAAAGAAAGATCAGGGGGGGGAGAGAGCTGTGGGTGATGGGCCACTAGGTGTGTAAACACACCGCTGAGAGCTGCCGTTTTATTCTGACTGTTTAAAAAACGATAACAACGGACTATTTTTCTTGGCGGATGCATGTTAATTTAAATCAATACATACAACTATTTTTTAAATCAATAAAAACATTTTCTAAATCCATAAAAGCATTTCAATTAATATTGGGAGTCATGTCGTTACTTTGTTGAGAATATGGCCATGTAATAAGCGGGATAATTTGCAGCGACTTGGTCATTATGGGGAAAAATAACACCCAGGGATCAAGATCCCTCCGCTACGCGGATCTTGATCTGCCTGACAAG
>CALSBW010022364.1:399-23211 GCA_943590975.1 Lindbergichthys nudifrons | reverse complement strand
TGAGCAACAAGAGGAGGAGTTAGAAATACTCGTTCCCAAAGGTGAGGAGGTTACGATCAAGATGATTCACCCCCCCTATATGCAGTTCTTGTACCAAATGATGAGATGGGTTTAAGTGATCGGAATATTTAAGTGATGGGGATTTACAATTTAGGGGAATCTCCAAATACACTGGATCCATGTTTTAGTCTGTACCAGAAACACCCCCCGTTAAGACTATGGACAACCGACTGGTGACCTGAGCACAATTATTGAAAAGTTATTACAGTAGAAACAGGGTACCAACCCACGAGGACAACTGTATGTAGAAACTCTATGAACAAAATTCCCCAACAGATTGTGGCGACAGATCACAGATGTATTCAGTCACAAAAGTTACTATTGCTCTAAGTAATAGTGAGATTTAAAATATTGGAGAATATATGGGGACGTCCTTTTATAGTGTGTGAAATATGTGGTGCTTGAAACATGTAAGTATTTCAATTTATAGAAGAAAATGGTTTCCTGAAAGAGTTATTTGGAGTAGATGTGTTACAGTGGGAGAAAAACAATGTTTAGAGATATAGTAAAATTATTAGTAGATATTAATTGTGTAAAGATGGCATTTAACAACTAAAACAGATAGTATGATTAGAAAATAGTGGAGAGGGTTGGATTTACTTTACCTCAGTGTGTTAGAATTTTTATAGGTAATGCGTCCCGAGACCTGGACTCTCTCTCTCTGCCTGTCAGACTGCTACGACCCCTATCAGACAAAAGACCTCACTTTAGGAGACTGCTCCTCCTTCTCCATCGAACAGACAGAGAACCAGAGCTGAACCAACAACGACAAGACTGCATCCAGAACCATCTCCACCTGAGGATCCAGAACCAGAACAGCATGCTGACATCAAGAGGCATACTCTCATCAGTCCCTCAGACAGGACATGAAGTTCCAAGCTGAGCCACGAGATATGGCACAAGAGCAGAGTGTGGGACATGAGAGCAGAACACGCCCTCCATACAACAGTGAAGAGACTGTAAAGAAGGAGATGAAATGCAAAGCAGTTGGGCCACTGAAGAGAGTACCAGCGGAAGGATTCAAGAGCTGATGGACTGAGGAGAAGACAGAACCTGAGGAGAAGACAGAACCTGAGGAGAAGACAGAACCTGAGGAGAAGACGGAACCAGAGGAGTTGGCATGGTCTAACAGAATGTGAGGGGGTCGTGGCTTGAGACGAGAGGAGGAGAAAAAGGAAAACGTGAGTGAGTTTATACATAAACACACTTATTCACAAACAAACTTGAATTGATTTGATAAATGAGAAAAGACAAAAAGATTTATTGGCCATGAATTAATAAATTGGTAAATTAAAATAGTAATAAAGAGGAAACTGTTAAAGTAAAATGAGGAATTAATCCTAAAACACACTGAGGGTACTGTGAGATAAAGGGGTAGACATGATGGAAATATTCACCACACTTTACACTTTAAGCAGTGAGTGTTTTGGGACTTAGGAGTACAGAGTAGAACATATTTTTCAATCTTTCCATCATGGAAACGAATTATTCCCTAAGACATTTTATTCATGGGTGAATTTGGTAGTGATCTAATGTGTTACAATATTGATCTACAGCTAAAGGGATAGTTTCAGTGACCACTCTATAAGAGCAGACAAATCTGTGTTAGTTGGACAATGTTAAAGGGAGAGCTAATACCAAGCCAAATGTAGTATCCCAATCTAGAGCATTGTTTTCGCCATTGTAGCATAGATATTACCATAGGAGAACTGTTAAGGTGGAAATAACATGTGTTTGTCCAAGATGTAGAGTTTTAAAGGACACTGGGCAAAGAGCGATTGCAAATCTAATTTTGGAAAAAGCAATATAATTGGGAGTAATACATGCGGGGCCTTGGATCACTCATTGCAATGATGCATATTTTTGACAACCCATATCGTTCAGGGAGAAGGGGTCACTCAACCCACCCAGCAGTTGTTTTAAATCTTACTTGCAGCTTCACAGGGAGCGCACGGCACCAAATTATGAGTTTAAAAGACAAGCGCCACCACCTCCTGATGGTCATCCATTTAATCAGGGATGACCTGAAATTTAGAGATGTTATTTAAAGTAGAAACATATCCGCCATAAGTGAAAATGTCTAAATTGAACTACAAACCATTGATGAAATAACTTCTGTTTTAAAAAAATCCTTGATAAAGGAGGGAGTAACTGTTACATGCTCGGACACCCAAGGTTCCACACACTGTTCAAGGGGTTAGCATAGTTCTTTAAGCAGACTAGAATTGAAGATAAATTAGTATAATGAGTTATTGATATTCCACCGGTTTTCACCCAAAGGTACTGAAGTAGGAACTTTATCACTGCATTAGAACAGACCACCCAAAGGTACTGAAGTAGGAACTTTTAAGTGATGAAATTCTCCAATTGTTGTAACTGACCAAAATCTTCTCCCAGAAATGACTGTCTGAAATGCCGTATCCCAGAGTAGATGTTTGATGGTATCATGGAACTAAAACCTTGTACGCAGTCCTGTCCCAGGATTGGACTGGGACCTGTGCACTTGTACAGCCAGTGATGTTTTATATGCAGTACCAATGACAGTGGGGCAGTTAATCAACATGGTGAAACACCCCAAAGCCAGTAGGGCTAGGAGACCAGTCAAAGGAGGGAGTTTAGGCTCCACAGTGTACAAGGATAGCATAGGGGTGCCCAGGGGGGTACCCGCACCCTAACGTACCGATTGATCACCACGGCCTTTTCTAGAGAACATATTACTTTCATACTTTAAAAAGTATGAAAGGGGGGAGGGTAAATTTCTCATAAGGGAACAGTTTCAATTGCTAGCAGAACAAGAAGACTCAACCCATATACAGATATTGATGAAAATGATGACAGTGTGTCAATGATGTTAAATGATGGGGATGTTCAGAGATGAGATTGTTCAAAGAATGTCCAAATAATGTGAAATTTCAAATGATGAAATCAATAGAATGAAGAACCAGCTACAGAGTGGTATTACTTTGCACTATTCTGAAATAGTTTCTAACTAAGAATGTTTTATACTGTTATTATTGATGCGATTCTCAAATGGTATGTTTCTTTAAACTTTGTAAAACAAGTGCCTTAACACTGAAAGTGGTATAGGAACGATTTCTGTGAAAGGAGGGAGTAAGAAATGTTCTGATACCACAAGTTGCTGCTATTTTGGAAAGTGATATTGAATGATTAAAACTAGAAGTTATGCACAAGGGAAAACGTTTATGTTTGAAGACCAGCCAAAGTATTTTTTGTATTTGTTGTATTTTTGATGATGATTATTTAAACCATTCCATTCCGATTGTATGTTTTTGATATGAGTTATGTACTATGCAAAGTTCAGATGAAGAACTCATTAATTTTAGTATTGTGTTCACACCTTAAAAGGTGTGAAAGGAGGGATTGTTAGAAATTTAAATCAATGTTTAATAGCATGATTTAGTCTAAAACATATCGTCAGTCTAAAAGCTGTTTTATTGTGAAAGAACCCGGAAGTTCTCAGGAGATCTCAATGCCACACTTTTATTTTGAATATCCTGCATATCCGGTTAGCAGTTAGCATGTGGCTAATGATGCTTTTTCTACAAATGTAAAGTGTAAATGACATGGAGTGTTGCACACCAAAACCTACGGACTTTAACACTACATCTATAGACGTCGAGATATTATTACTGCTGAATATTAAATGAAGGTACAGTTGATCGTAGAGTGTTTTCACATTACGTGAGTAGCTATGACGTCAGAGGAAGTTACCGTGAATGAGAACTGTGCCGTAGAGGTGTTTCTAGGACTTCTTTACTAACTATTACAGCCGTTTATAAGATATTAAATAGAAAGTCATGACAGAGATAAGGAGGAGAAAAGGTTTAAGGAAGTAGGCAGGGAATACCAATGTTGAAACTATCTGTGTCTACTCTATGTCGGACCTATGCAGATGAGAAGGGTGGTCCCACTATCTGCACAGCGGGAGAGAACAAGAGGATAAAAGAAGTCGAAACCAACAGCTCTCCCTCTTTCCTACGCTGCAGCCACCTGGGGACATCACCGGCTTTGTCTCTTCCTTACCTATGCTTGTTCTTTAACCACGTTACTTAATTAAAGTACCCATTTGAACCTTTTAAGAGACTCCATTAGTCTCACTATTTTAAGTTCCTTTCCTGGGAGCGAGAAGATCACGATATATCTACAGCTTCAAAATGTACTGTCTACAGCCTGTGGTCAGCATTGTGTTTTTTACCTATGTAAAAGAGCGTCAGGGCTGTCTTACGAAAATGTGCTATCTCTGTATCAAGATGATGTGATAAAAAATGATGCTGCTGTAACGAATTTTGTGAAAAAATACCTACGGTGTGAGAGACGTCATAAAGACACTCACTTTAACCACAGTGTTTGTTCTCTACAAATGTTTAAAGATTGTTACAAAATGTAATTCATTGACATTTTAAATAAAATTTAAAATAAAAAGGTCTGGAGACAAATTTATTCAAATGACTCTGTCTTTTATTAACTGGAGAAATGTAACCAGCGAGGGCTTAACTGTACAACTCTCCTTGATCTCTTCTTTACTGCAGTCGGAGGAGGGTCTAATTTACTTTCTTCTTCTTCTTCTTGGTCTTTTCCTCCTCTTCTTCTTCTTTTTGTCTTACGCTCTACAGTCTTATGCTCTCCATGCAGTTCATCTGTTTTAAGTAAACTGTATTGTTCACGAGCTTGGCGGTTATAAAAAACGGTCAACGGAACATTTAGCCCTCTGAGAGTATTCAGGAAAACTGTCCAGCCTTTAGGTTCTTCTGTATTTTTATATGAACACGAGAGATTTTTTAATAAATCCAATATATGGGATCCTTTCACAGCTCTACCCGTGTCTTTAAATTCACCCGTTTCATTCCATCCATCGCTGCTCTGGACTAGTTTATTCATAATGTACTCTGCATTCTTACGGTAACGTTTTGGAAGATTTTGAAGTACCTCATTCTTTATTCCATCAGTGGAAATGCCCTTCTTTTCTTCTTCTTTTTGCAATCCCCTGTCTTCAGGTAGAGTTAAAGTATTATGTCTTTCCTCCTGCCCTTCTTGTTTGAGTAAGTTGAGGTATCTCTGCAGCAAGGCGTTGTATTTTCTTATTTTTTCATAAGGGGTTATTCCTGTTTCGTTTAGTACGGCTCTAATTTTTTCATCCAGAACATCTTTTGCTGTACGTCTCATTGTTTCCTTGCTATGGGGGTTAGTTACACCAGTCGGATTGAGCTGATTAAACTGGTGAGGTGTTAACAAAAACATCTTTTGACTCATGGTTTACTTTGGTCGAATAAGCCCTCCTAAAAGCTGTCCTAGAAAGGGGATCACAGCCCCGAGCAGAGGCAAAAGAAAGCCCCCAGATTGTTTTCTCAAGGCCTTGTGTTTAGTTTTTATGTTGGTCTTTTTACTGGCCAATAGTTTGATAATTTTCTTTTGTTTTTTGAGTTTCTTATACTGAGCTCCAGATAGTGGAATGTTCCCCTTTAGAAGATTTAAAGACAGTTCACAGAGAAGAAAATCCGTGGAGCAGTTGTTGAGAATATCCTTACGCTTCGATGGCCTGGCCTGACATAAATCTTTTAGCAGAGGCATGTTTCTTTTTAAACGAGCAGACATACTGTTATCAAGTTTTCGGTTTTGGTACGTAAACAACTAACCACTGTGTGCGTAGTACTCCTGACCTAAGTCTGTAGATGTCTGGACAGCTGGGGGTCAAGTCCAGGACTATATAGCCGTGAGGGTCCTTGGTGGCATCCTCAAAACTTTGTAGGAAAAATGATTTATTACCCGGGTATATTTGCTGAGCAAGTATGTTCATCTGTAATCTGTCTCTGGGGTTTTTAAACAAGACCATGTAATTAGTATTCAGACTAATTGTCCGACTATTCTTCCCTTGATGGAAAACATTTTGTGTCAGCATCATAACGCTCATATTTCTGTGATGGCGGTATTGGGTGAAAAGTCGGACTACTTCAGGGTGCTCCGAGGCCTGAAATATAACATCGTCCAATATAATCAAATGACTCTGATCAGGAGGAAATAGAGATTCATCTTCAAATGATTCAGGCAGACCTTTGATGAATTTCATATTTTTATTCTTTTCCTGCAGTTCTGCATACATGGGTTGGAAAGAAGTATAAATCCACACAATATTTTGAGGTTGTACATCCATTACATGAATACAATTTTGCAATACATTCTTGACAAAAAAAGTTTTTCCACACCCGCTAGGTCCTACTAATATACACGAAAAAGGGACACGTAGTCGGGGCTCAAAATCAATCTGGTTAGGTGAAAACATTTTTTGTCTCTTCTTATTTTTTCTCAATACCCAAAAGGCAAAGTATTTCCTCCGTCTAGCAGACGTCTTTTATCAAACACCACTCTGAACTTTTTGGTAAATGACACATTTCTCAGAACGAAACCCTCTTTATTTCGTACAATGTTGTGTTGTGGGGCCTCAAGAACCCGCCCCCTCTCAGTGTTTTGAACATAGCCTTCCACCAGCTCTTTAAGACTGTCAAAGTTCACTCGTTCACAGCACTCATGCGTCTGTGTAATCCCTTTCACTCGCATCACAACCTTTTTTTGATTTTTGGTTTGGTATGCATAACTTTTAGGACCTGCAGAAACAAACTCTTTGATTGTATCGCCGGCCAGTTCATCTGTAAGATCCCCCAGATAAACCCCCATAGGCAGTGGATTGTCCCCCGGTCTTGTCACATAGATGATACTATCTGTGTCGTAGTAGAAGACTCTGTGCTGCAATTTCTCCAATTCACTGTACAGTTTTAGCCTGGCATAGGCCGTGGTGAATGCCGCAATGAATATGTTATCCACCTTGTTGGGAGGGGACTGGCACTCATCACCATAGCACCATTGGACCAGAGCTGTCCTGTCATTGATGAATGAGAAATACTTGACCTTATGTTTAGCTGAAAACAAGAGGTTAAGAAATTCTTCTGGTTTGGTCACAATCTTAGTATGAGTCAGATTGCTTCTCTGAGCAAATTTACCCCAGAAACTGTTGAGACATAGCTTTGACACTTGTCTTTTGGCTGGGTTTGATGCGATTTTAGATGCGTCCAGCAGTATGCCTTGGTTAGCATGGTAGTCTGTCACATACTTTTGTCTGCTCTCATCATCTATTGCCTCTGAAGGATAACCTGATGCTTCTTGTTTACCCTTCAGAAATGTGTGTATATAATCTACAAAGATGCTGTTACTTTTATTCTCAAAATGCCACACCTCTGTGATCTGAGTCAGCTTGTAACCCATGTCCAGAGCCTTGTTGAATTCAGTTGTTACCCAAACTCCTGTTAATGCTCTTTCCTCTTTGCTGTGTGTGCAGGCCCCCTGTTGGTTGTTAAGCTCAGCACATGTACGACAGAGGGTGAACACAAGCTTACCCGCTGCTGTTTTGTAAGGCAGAACTGGAAAGTAAAGACCCCGGGGTGGGTCTACTGTGGCTCTGATTAACCCGAAATAACTCTGAGGATCTTTGAAATCTCGGAAGATGATCTGGGGATGGCCTAGCGGGTATAGGCCTGTACAGTTTACAAATGGGTACAGGGAGGTGAAATCACAATAATGAATCAATTCATCTGCAGCAGCCGTGTACCTCAACTTCACGGCACATGTCCTTCCGCCATACAAAGCAGCCCTAGGGGTCAGTGGTTCTGGAGCTTTGTATTCCCTGAGGAAAGCCTGCAAATCTTGATTGGATTTGTTCATCTCACCCCATGTATGCTCTCGCATAACAATCACTTTGGCCCCGTGAACAGACTGTAACTCGTGCAGCTTTTCCTCACTAGCAGCATGGAGCCGCTCAAATGTGTCACCTGTCAAGGGGTTTTTCTCATGCCCCTTATAGCAAGACGGACAGCCGTGGTAAAAGCACCCAAGAAATTCCCAAACAATCTTTACTCCCTCAACCTCAGCAAAACCATCTACGACAAAACGTCCCACTCGCTTTTCTCCTTCATTCAAGGCATGTTGAATAAATATCCCTTCAGTGTGAGCCACCCATTCTAGCCACTGAAACCCACGCTGGAGTATGTCTTGTTTTCACGGCGATAGTCGTCGGGTGGGGGGATTGCTAAGGTTTTGGGGGGCAGAAAGTTTGTGGTGAAAACTTTCATACAGGCCGAAGCAATGGTCGCACGACTAAAAGGATCTACACCAGTCTCTTCAAGGAACCCTTTTCGAAATAAAGTGGAGCCCTGTGCAAGAATGTCAACATCGTTTTTACAGTAAAGCAATGCCTGCTTTCGAAAATCAAAAGTACCCATGCGCACCGTCTCATACCATGCGAAAAAGTCACTCTTTTCATCAGTTGTCATGCGTTCAGTCCCGTAGCAGTGTGCCGGCGGGTAAGGTCCGATATAACTCAGATTGACCTTAGAGCTGAAACCGTGAGGGAAATACCCCTTGATTTTATCTTCAAACCCCAAAGCTTTTGGCATTGCGGCTAAACGCATAGAGAGATAAGACAGAGAGTCTATGTACTTTTGTCTGAAATCTTGGTCAGTAAAAGAGATCACTTTACTTCCCTGCATTATCAAAGATGGTTTTAACCCCTGTTCAATCATTGCATTGATGATGAGATAGCTGTCAAAACCCTTAGCATTGTGAGCAATGAAGGTTGTATTCTTGAATTTGGGGCGCCTATAGTGTGTCAGAAACTGCAGCGCACAGTCGGTACCCTCAGCGACCCAAACTTCGCCTGCCAGGGTTTTTGTACACACCAGGAAGGGGACATGTACACCGTCTGCCCCCGCCATTGTCTCAAAATCATAAAACACAATGTTGTCGTTGTGCTCTGTCTCTTTGGGTAATACACCGATGTAGCATAGATGTTTTTCACACTCGCCTGTTGAAGCAGAGGGTAATTTTTCCTTGCATGTTTTGCATTTTTTCACCGCACACTTGTGTGTTTTATCTGCACTACTCTTGGGAATGTAGTAAGAAAGCTGGCAATCTACACACTTTTTGTGTAAATCGCAGTTACTGGCAATGTCTGATGCTCTCTGTGTCTGTTCTTTATGTCGAGAGTGACAGCCGACCGTACGGCAAGTTTTGTTACAATCTTTACAAAAGATGGGGTTAAACTCATCCAGAGGACATGAGGGGTCAAGGCAGACAAAACAATGGCCAGTACATGAATGATTCCACTTCGAGCTGTAGCCTGTGTAACATTGGTCGCAGACATAGGGAGAGCCTAAAAAACCCTTCAAGTTTTTAATCCCATAGTAATGATTTTTGAAGAGAAACAAAAACACAGTTTTGTCTCGTTGGGGACCGGCTGTCTGGAATTTACAGAGGGTCTGATCTTCATCGCGTCTGTAAAACACCACAATCTTGCATTTTAAACTCTCTTCGAATTTGTCAATGTCGCGGAATGTCACAGCTGTCTGCTCTGTCAAACCCACCCCCCTCTGAATCTCTCTACCGCGTTCAAACCCTTCGTTATCAGTGAGGTTGTTATGCAACAATAGAGCTAAATTAATAGCAAAACACAGCTGATTTGAGGGATTGTGAACAATGTAAAGAAAACGCTTCTTCTTTCTAACAATTTCACTGGCCATCATTTTACTAGCCAATCGTTTCTCCCCACCACCACAGGGGGATTGAACAATCTGCACCATTAATTCAAGATCGCTGTCTGACATAACTGCCCAGTTTGACTGTACTGCGTTGAAGAGGGCGTCTTCAAAATCATTCAGATTATCACCATTATTGACATTTAAAATGGCTGACACGTTAGCTTGTAACTGTTCACCCCTTAACTCAATCTGTACAAGATCTTCCCTCTCTACGTGTGCAAAAGCCCAATCTACCATATCATTTACATTGGCCATCAGACTAGCATGATAGGATGTATAGTCTGCTTCAGCGTTAGGACGAGCTAGGACTAAAGACTGACTCAGTTCTGTGTTATTGAATAGGGGTCGATGCACAACACGTGGTGAAGCATGCTGGTTGTCATTAACATTTCCACCATTTTGTAACGAGGGGCCTGCTGATTCCGGAGCATTAGGGATGTCATTTTGATCACTGTGTCCACCGTTTTGCACTGAGGAAACTGGTGTTTCTGAAACATCCATGCTATCATCATCATCATCAATGTATCCACCGTTTTGCACGGAGGAAACTGATACTTCTGAAGCATTCATACTGTCATCATTGTCAATATATCCACCGTCTTGCACGGAGGAAACTAATGCTTCGTCACTCAACTCACTAACAATGTTTGAACACAGAGGAAATGACATGGGGGTGGGGAGGTGGGGGCCATGGAGGATGTAACACCTGTATGTCATAAGGATATAACACCTCGAACAAAAGGAGGTCATTAGCATATCAAAGAGGTGTGACCTGTCCGTTTTTGTGCATACTAATGTGATGAAAGCGGGATAATTAGTACTACTCTTAGTAACCTTGCTAACAGTAGGGAAGTGGGACATTCAACAGCTAAACCGGATGGTTATGCTGATACTGGGTTGGGTCAGAGCCCTGGTTATACCCCCGCTAGAGTGTCTGTGAGGGAGGGTCCATATACTTCCACCCCTGGTAGTGATTTAGAAGCCATTCACCATCTAACAGACATGGTAGGACAGTTAGGAGCACAAATCTGTGAATCTATTGTGGCAAAGCTGATGTCAGCTGGTGTTGTAAACATGAATACTGATTGTAATGCTGCTTCTGTGAATAACAATACACAATGTGAGACTACCAGACATGACATCCCACATGTGACAGTACATGTTAAACCTGACAGAGAGTTACAGAAATTCAAAGGTGACAGTACTGACAAACTCTCAGTCCACGACTGGATTGGTGTTATTAAGATCTACATCAGAAAACAAGGTGTTCCGGTGCAGGAACAGTCGGAGGAAATAATTAGTCATCTGACGGGCAAGGCCAGAGACATTGTGAAGATTGCCCTGCGCAGTAATGCAGCGCATGATGTAAAGAATAGACCAGAACTGATATATGACATTCTTCTTCAGTATTTCAGTGATGTTTCCTCATGCCTTCCCCTTGCAGACTTGTATGCCACAATGCCTAAGCACAGAGAGATTCCAGTAGATTACTGGATAAGAGTGAACAGAGCCGCTGACCTAGCCATTGAGGGCCTGCGCAGACAAGGAAAGCAGACAGAGGACATGAACAATGAGGTGGCTCTCATGTTTGTTAAGTACTGCCCTGATCCAGAACTTGCCTGTGTTTTAAAGTGCAAACCAATCCACGAATGGACTTCGCGTGATGTACAGCTGAGGATTGATGATTATCAGAGGGAGATAAGAGCTAACGGCAGGACTGCTAATGTCGGTCAGTTAAAAAGTCACACTGCCACTGTCACCTCCGATCAGCTCAGTTCACTAATGGAAGGCCCAGCAGTACCTGAGCAATGCCAAGCGCCCTATGTCCCTCTCTCCCCAATCTCAGCCGCATATGTTCCACTCCCCTTCCTCATCTCCTGTACCAGCTGTGTCCGAGCCCCGCTCTGCTGCATGTTATGCTCCTGTGCCAACTCTGGCACAAATGTTCAACAGTCAGAGGAGAGGCTGCTCTCTAGGATGGTGGACATTTTTCAGGGAATGATGGACAAAGTACAGCAGCGTGATACAGCCCGTCCGACCCAAGGTGGGAGGTTTCACCCCAGCTCAAGTGGCAAACGTTCCAGAGAGCCTGCCTGCAAGGTCTGTAATGATGCTAGCCACACAACCACTTCACATTGTATTTCTGAAAGACTATGCTTTGGCTGTTTTGCTCCTGGCCACACCAGACCAAACTGCCCCACAAAAGGCTCCCAGTCTCAGGGAAACTAGCGGACCTGTATTCTGAGGGAGGAAGTACAGGTCACGTCACTAGCTCCCACACTGATGATATGTCAGATGCTGAGACTGTTTACAATTTAGTAAAATACTCTTGTGATGGCTCTGTTGTTGTCTATCAGAATATCCACAGGGTTGGTAATAGTGACAGTCTTTTCGACACACCTGTTATGATGAATGACACTGTGATTCGTGGCATGTTGGATAGTGGTTCGATGGCCTGCAGCATTAGTTAAAATGCTGAAGTGAGACTGAGAGAAGCTGGAGTAATAACTGACCAAAGACGCATTGATGGAGATGTGGTTCTCATTGGATGTGGCGAACTACGTGTTAAGCCTAAATGTGCGTTTGATGTGGAAATGGAAGTGTATGGCTGTAAGATTCTGGTTCCCACACTTGTAGTCCCAGGGCAGCATGATGAGTTGATATTAGGAACAAATGTCATAAAACACGTTCTGCATCAATCTAAGCTGTGTGAATCCTATTGGAAGACTGTGTCTGGTCCTTGTCCAACCGTTGACCCAGAGACTGAACGTTTCCTGTCCATCCTGTCAGGCTTGGACCCCTGGAAAGGAAAGGAGGTTCCCTTCAAGGTCGGGACAGTCAGATGTAACTCAGCTACTTGTCTTGAACCTGGTAGGTGAGTATCTCATATGGGGTAAACTACCCAAAAAAACAGAGTCATTTCACCTGGCAGTACTGTCATGACAGAGCCGACATCGTCCCGCTCTATTCCCAGAGGCATCATGGTTGCAAGGCTTGTTACCGCGCTTTGGGGAGACAGATGGGTTCCACTGAAGCTTGTCAACACAACAACCAAGTCTATTCTGCTGAGGCGTAATGCTAAATTGACTGATTTATTCTCCTGTGTTGCACTCGAAGACATGGATGTTGCTGAGAGCTCAGATATTCACCTGTCCTGTCACACGCAGAAAAGTGTGCCTGCTGCTGATTCAGCCAAAGATCGACTCAAGTCAATTGGGCTCAGTAATGTTGACATTGACTCGTGTGAAGTGTCGGCGGATTGTGTTGGAAAGATGGCTGACCTTGTTCTACAGTATGAGGACATATTTTCACATCATAATCTGGACTGTGGTGAGGCAAAGGCTTTCGTTCACCGCATTCACCTGTCAGACAACAAACCGTTCAGGTTCCCATACAGGAGAGTGCCCCCAGCTGCAAGTCACTCTCTCAGTCACAGAAGAACTATCCAGCGCACCGGTTAGAGTTTCTGGCTCTGAAGTGGTCTGTGTGTGACAAGTTTAGTCATTGGCTAAAGGGCCACAAGTTCACGGTTTGGACGGACAATAACCCGCTGACTCATATCCTGACAAAGCCAAAACTGGACTGTTGTGAGCAACACTGGGTGGCCAAGCTGGCCAGTTATGATTTTGACATCAAGTATATTCCCGGTCCGCAAAATGTTGTAGCTGATGCTCTTAGCCGTGTGCCATTTGTCAGAGAGAGTGTTGGTCACAGACTACTTGTGGATGCTTACGATGGTCTTCTCAACGAAGTCTCTAAAGTATCATGTGTTTTGGTCCGAGATGCGTTCAAGTCATCTTGTGGTCACGATTCACACCGTCAAGGGAGTTGCAGTCCTCAGTCCACGTGCACACCAGTTCAGGTGCAGGCTCAGTCTGTTGTGATGGAAGATGTTGCAGCTGTGTTGCAGTCGCATATTGAATGGGATTCTGGTCCGAAAGTCCGTGCTGTTGATGTGTTGCAGCACTTACCTCAGTTGGTTCCAGCTTGCTCAGGTACCCTGCCATCCTATACAGAAAAAGACCTTTGAGACAAGCAACTCGATGATAGAATCCTCTCTTGTGTCTTGTTCTATGTGGAGAGGCGTCGGAGACCTTCAAGGAGAGAGAAGTTCAGAGAGCCTGTTACTGTCAAAAAGTGCCCCAAACACTGGGACAAATTTGTTGTCAATGATGGTGTTTTGTACAGAGTTTCGAGAGACCACAAGACGAAAGACAAACGTTTCCAGTATGTTGTTCCTGATTCACTCAAGACAATCGTTTTGCAAGGGGTCCATGACCGAGCCGGACACCAAGCCCAGTCCAGAACTCTTAGTTTAACATGACAGAGGTTCTTTTGGCCAAGTTTGGACAAAGACGTGAGAGATTATGTGTGTCATTGTCAGAGATGCATAGTGAGTAAGACAGCTGAGCCTGATGGGAGAGCCCCTCTGGAGAGTATAACATCTACAAGGCCGCTGGAACTAGTCTGTATAGACTTTTGGTCAGCTGAAGACTCCAAAAACAAGTCCATCGATGTTCTAGTAATAACAGACCATTTCACAAAGATGGCTCAGGCATTTCCCTGTAGGGACCAAACAGCTAAACAAGTCGCGAAAGTGCTGTGGGATCGGTACTTCTGTGTGTATGGATTTCCCGAGAGGATCCATAGTGATCAAGGTGCTAACTTTGAGAGTCATCTCATAAGTGAGCTTCTCAGAGTGTCTGGCATCAGAAAGTCACACACAACCCCCTACCACCCCATGGGAAATGGGAGTGTGGAACGTTTCAACCGCATCCTAGGTGGTATGATTCGTGCATTGCCGCCTGAGGAGAAAAGTGACTGGCCAAGACGGTTACAGACCCTAACATTCATGTACAACTGTACAGCTCACGAGACAACGGGATATGCACCTTTCTACATCATGTTTGGCCGTGTCCCTCGCCTACCTGTTGATGTGCTTTTTAGTACAGTCTTCCATGACTCTGCTGTGATGAGTTACGACAAATATGTAGCCTGTCTTGCCGTTGACCTGAAGGAAGCAATGGAGGTCGCTCAAGCTCATGCTGGAAAGGAGCAACGCAGACATGCACAGTTGTACAACAGGAAAGTGAAAGGCTCCACCATTGACGTTGGTGACAGGGTATTAATGGCCACCAGGAGAGACAGAGGCAAGAAGAAGCTTGCTGACAGATGGGACTCTACTATCTACACTGTCATGGACATGAACAAAGGGACACATACATTCAGGATCCGTGACACGGTCAGTGGTCAGGAGAAAGTAATCCACAGGAACCTGTTGATGCCGGTTAGTTTTCTCCCCGTAGGAGACGGATCAGATGTTAGTGAAACATCTGAACTTGCTTCATCCGAGCCTGTTACAGATTCATCGACTTCAGAGGCTGTCCTCGTGAGGGTAAATAAAGAGTCCGAATCTCAGAGTGGTGGAGTGTCTCCTAGTGCAGCCGGTGGGAGTCTTGATGTTGAATGTGACATGAACACATCTGTGCCTGATGGTGAAAGTCAGAGCCCGTTGACTGGTCCAAACTCTGTGGATTCTGAAAGGAGAACCATAGCATGGATCACAGAACTGTCCACACCAAGTCCATCAGAAGTTGATGTTTCTGACCTGGAGAGTACGTCCTCTAACCCCCGAGGCATCTCGGTTTTGCCGGATGACACTGTATCCTGTGTTTCTGGGCTTGTGACTGCTGTGGACTCTCGATCACCAGTGGGACTGTCGGACTCTGACACCGTGTCTTGGGGTACTGACTCAGATGTGTTAAATTCCGTTGACCAGACTTCACAAGCACGGTCTGCCCTTTCCACTGTGCAGACTCAGGTTGGAACACAACTTGGCCGGCTGGTCAAACCCGTGGACAGACTGATACAGACCATGTCCCGACAGGACGTTATTCTGGTCAGGTTTAATGTTAGGTCTGTTTGTAGGTCTGCATTTGGAGCTTTTACTGTTTAAGGGTCTTGGACAGTAATATGTGTTTATTTCTATTTTTGTTTGTTTTCCGAGATATTGACTTTGATGTTACACCGTGCTGATTTTCTTTTCTTTTGTGATGAGCTGTACTACACTGTGTGTAGGGGTTTTAGTGGGGGTGTATAAGGCACCCTGTTACCAGTTGCTGGGTTGAGAGATAAGCACTGCTCTCATACCACTTCATCCTTAAGGGATACATTTCATGTTGGTTTGTTTTATGTAAAACCCCTTGGTGTTGTTTATTCTGTGATTTGGTGTAATGCCAGGTGACTATTATGTAGTCTATGCTCATATTCAGTACAATTCAGTGGGGGTGGGTGTAACGGAGTTAAAAATGTGTATAAATAATTATTAGTTTATAAATCACGATTTACAATAGGCTGTGAATTTTATTTTTATGAGATGTTTCCTTTTAATATTTTTGAGTAATGTTTCTAGTGGGAACACTTTCCCGTTGCACATAATTTTCTACTTCCGGTATGTAACTTCCGCCCTCCCCTCACAGTGACGTGAACAGTTATGTCGGTGAGTTGCGCTAGAAACTGTGTTGCAATGTATATAATTTTGTATGTTAAATGTTCTATTTAAGTTAATGACAGTGATTATATATTGTTTAGTAACACTGTGGGTACAACATTAATACGTTTTTGTTAAGTTTTGACCGTAGGAAATAGCACTTTAAGTGATATTATCACCATAGTTTTGGCGCGATTTAGACGCGATCACGCCATTTTGTTTGTTACCATGGCAACACTTTTTCTGAGTTTCCTGTCTTCTGTTTTTGTAGAGATGTGACATGCAATGCGGATATAAAGAGAATGTCGTGTTCATTCTCAGGTATGTTTGTGTTTGTATTTATAAATAAGATTTTCTTGGTCATTTAATAATTTCTCATTGTATAAATAAACTAGTATGTATAAATAAATACTAGTGACAGTCACGTGAACAGTTATGTGGAGATGTGACATGCAACGCGGATGTAAAGAGAATGTAGTGTTCATTCTCAGAATAAATGCCAGAAAACACCCCAGATACTTCGCTGTTGTTTCCTGAAGGATAACAGGTCGCTTGCGGTTGTGACCCGTTACACATGCATTGTGCGAAAAAGCACACGTCCGATCGTCCGGGACGTGTTATTTATAATATCGGACAAATCTTTCACATCTTTCCATTGACGTGTCCGATGGACAAGTGACGTTTTTCGCCCATAAATGTTAGTTTCGGTTCTGCTTGTCGATTCCTAAGGAAATGCATCTCGCCGCTTTCTGTACTGTTACGGGGCGGGCGGGACGTGTAGCACAGTGGCAGGGTTGGGAAGCAAAACTTGGTTCAGAGTAAGAACAAATAACAATTGTCCGGTCCCGGGAATAATAAGGGTTGTGAGGACAGGAGGCGGAGGCCGAGCCCTGCGGACCGCAGCTCTCTCTCTCTATGCTCCGTATCAGCTGATCGCAGCATGGTGCAGCTCAGCGTCTCTCTCTCTCTTTCTACACACAGCGGCTCCGCTGCCCGTTTAACAGCCTCCTCTTTGTCAACCGTTCTTATGTTCTTTCTCTAACACGTAATGAAGGTTACTAAGTGTTTTAGCTTAGTGTTGTTAATATTGACCGCCATTTTCTTTATGAAGTAAAGCAGCCTCCCTCTCTGTGTCCTCGCGCTGTCCTCACATCCCCGGACCCCCGGACTTGGAGGAGCACAGGGATGTCAGTATTGTTTATGAAGCAGGGTAAAGAAAGTAAATTATTGAAATGAAAATACTATTTATTTACTTTTACAAACAGTGAGTAGCTGGGCAGCTGCAGCATGTGTATTGCATGTGTTGGACAGACAGAGTGTGCGGTTGGACTCTGTCTCAAAGGCAGGTTGCAGTGTAACATCAGAGAAGACTGGGACTCAGCACGATTGATTCAAACACACACACAGAGACAAGAAGAGAGAAACAGTCATAGTCATTTCAAATGGCGTGCTCAAAAAAGAGAAAGGTAGACAGCGAAAACAGAGTATGTAATGACATTTTCTCTTACTGGACCTCTTTGAAATGCAATTGAATGCCCCTGCATTATAGCAACAACAACAATAATATCTAGAGAATGCAATTCCTGAAGAAATTGCTAGTGGGAATGCTTTATGCTGAAAATCTGAAGCTAAACTGCTATGCTGAAATGTAATGTGTAAGAAGAAAGTGAAGAATTTAGATTGAAATGATACATGAACACTGGGGGCTTGAATGTGTGATGAGAGAAGAAAAGAAAGTAAAAAGGCTTGGAAAAGCAGCAGAATAGTTGAACTGCCAACTTTTGAACTAACTTGATGGTGAATGATCTGTCGCCATGGCAACGGCATTTGATGACACCCCATAATACGGTTAGATGCGTTGATGGCTGCATCGTTAACAAACCTGTGAAGTTTTGGGCCGTTTGGAGACTTGTCACTGAAGTTATGAGAAAACCGTGTTTCATGGCGAGCCTTGTGTTGCCATGGCAACGGCATTTGAAGAAACCCCATCATTGACGTAGAGCTGTTGAGGGCTGAACCGGTGATATACAAGCGAAGTTTGGCGACGATCGGACCGTGTCCATTGGACTTACAGCGACATCGTGCTTCATGGCGAGTGGTCTGTCGCCATGGCAACGGCATTTGATGACACCCCATAATACGCTTAGATGCGTTGATGGCTGCATCGTTACCAAACCTGTCAATGTGACATAATTGTGTTCCATGACACAGGTGTTTATATTTGAGCTAACGACGACAGCTGCGTGTCGCCAATAATGTATAAAATAGGTGGAACATGTTGAAGTCAGTATGAAGTCTCCATCAGACAGAAAAGAATAGGCTCAGACAGTCTGTTAAGTGACCACGTCTTTAGCTCAAACACGAACACCTGTGTGTTCTGACATCATCGTGTTCCATGACACAGGTGTTTATATTTGAGCTAACGAGGTGTGCAGAGATCAAAGGTTTCTATTGTTCTGAATGAGAGATAAACCTCTTACATGTGAACGTTTTGTCGAAGAACCGTAACAGATATCTGTGAAATTTCAAAACGTGAAGCATGTCAAGCAAGTTGAGTATCTGAAGTGTAATTTTTGTGTACTTTCGGGTTAATAATGTGGCCTTTTTGGAAGTTTAACTAAAGGTGTGCGGCTGCTACCGTGAGGAAATATCAGCCTGAAATTACAATGGACTTTAACCCTTTGAAGTCCTGGGCTAATTTGGCCATTTTCGCATACTTTTGATTTGTCTTAATAAACCCCATTAACCTGTTAAGCCCGAGAGACCCCGGTACCGGGGCACTGCCGCAACATATTGCAGGAAACAGTGTCTGAGGGCATGTTCATTTAATAAACTATGAATGTTTTATATCCATGTAACGGGAAGAAACTCATCTAACTGATCTTTTTTTTTTTTTTTTTTAAGGAAAACCCACAATGCTAACACTGAGCCTCTGAATTAGCAACGAGGGAAAAATGCTAACAGATTACTGCACCGAAAATCACTCACAAAACCTTATTATTTATCTCTTCTCCACATCCATGACATCGATTCACATCGTGAGGTGACACAGAATCGATGGGTACCCTCATTATCACTGAATTATACGGATTTGCGACGTTATAAACAAAAACAGACATCAAAACAGGTGACGCTAGGTAGCTAAAAATGCTAACATTTTTACCTCTGTAGTCTCTCCAAAGTGGTCTTCAATGGCATTAAAACGATAAAAACGCTGCTGAAATTAATCCATAGGTTAATCCAATGTGTCTGTGTCCCTTTGAAATGATTTCTGATAATCCATAAGCAATAAAACTGCTTTTCCGTTTCCAGATGTCAGAGCTAAAGATAGGTTCGCTCTGATGCAAAACTGCATGCGCGAAGCCCTCACCTTATTTTTCTCACAATGAGTGTGTGTGGGGGACTCCCCCTTCGATTCTATTGGCTCTAACGGTCAGAAAGAGGTGTCAACCATCAAAATCGAGCAAGGGGGGCCAGAGATATGGAAAATCCACCCAAATGACCCCAGAAGTGGTTTCTTTTTGCTAAATCTCTCTAAAAAGGTCAAATGTCACTTGTTTTGCATCAATCTTGATACAGGGTACTTCTTATATGTTGTACTTTGGATTCCTGAAGCTTTTAGTCTACCTTACCATCATCCAAGGGTAGTTTTCACTGTAAGTAAAAAATAATTTTTGGATGGACACTATCATTTACAATTTTTTACTATGTAAAATCTGAATTTTCTTTAAAATAAAAAACATCTATATTGATTCTGACTTTTCTACAACCAACTCAAAGGTTTATCATTACTTTGAGAAAAAGGATTATTAATTTAACCCTTTCAGAAGGGAAGATATGGTCATTTGTTCTGGGAATTATGGTGAAAATTATGAATGATAAAAGTAATAGCCATCGATTCCCGACCAAGCTGACCATTTTGATGTTTGAACGGAGTTTCTGCGAAGTTCAATGCGGGAGGAGAAGGCCGGCAAAATAATGGGCGGAATCAAGATTTTGAATAACAGATAGTTGGAATGCTGTATCAGCATTCCCACTCAATAATCGGGAGGGGGAGTGCGGCTGTTCTTATGTTCTCTGAGGGGAGGCTCACCTTCCCACACTTTGAAAACCCCTGCTGTAGGTGAAGACTATGGACGGCTCGTGTGAAATGTTTTGGGAGATTGACTATTAATAATGTGATTAATTATTAAATTAATTTCAAACAATAGCATTAAAAGGTTTTTAACCTGTTCCATCCTGAGCCTGTTTTTCAGGTCTCAGGCTCGAAAATGACATTCCAGGAATCCCTTCTAAAAGGGTTAAATTAATAATCGTTGTTCTCAAAGTAATGATAAACCTTAGAGTTGGATGTAGAAAAGTCAGAATCAATATAGATGTTTTTTATTTTAAAGAAAATTCAGATTGAACATCGTAAAAAACTGTAAATTATAGTGTCCGTCCAAAAATATTTTTTTACTTCTAGTGAAAACTACCCTTGGATGATGGGTTAGTAGACTAAAAGCTTTATGAATCCAAAGTACAACATATAATAAGTACAACCTGGTCTCATCAGAATGCGTGACTCCACCACGACTCCTTAACACCGCAGTGCGTGGTGGAGTCACTAACTTTGCTACATTTACGTGTCTGCACCACGCAAACAACCCCAATGTAAAGTGAATGAGGCTCCTTTGTCGTGGTGCACACACGCATTTCTACAACGTCCCACAGTGAGCTTTTATTCTATAAAACGTTTTTTAAAATCAACTTTTTAGCTTGTAGTAACTCACGGGAGGCTTCTTTTATTTTATTTGTATTCATACTAATTTTTATTTTCCGTGAGAATGTATTATGGTGCATTAGTTACGAAAAAAAATTCTCCAAAAACAGTGCATTTTATTGTATTACGGACCCAAAGAGCAATGTGAACGTCCATTCCCATTGGATAACGGAGGATTTTACACCCGGAAGTAAGTATTCTCCTTACTGTCGATTGATTTTATTTACAGTGATATCTGCACTACTCATCAACTCAAAAACACCAGATTATCCTTGTTAATTACACAACATTGATTGGTTTAAATTGTGTACAATGCTTTTGTATTTTCCCCTTTCGATTCGGAGAAACAAATATATTTTCTGAGTTTTTGGATGGCAGAAGACACTACACTACCCAGAATCCTCAACTATGGGACTACACCATGTGCTTAGAATGTGTCCTACCCCCCTCCCCAACCCCCCTTAGGTCACAGGCTCCTCCAACAGTGCAACACAATAAAACAGATACACAGACAAAATAGTGCAAGTAAATACAAAAAGAAAAATAGTAAAATAATAAAAAGTGAAATCGTGCAATAAGAGTCGATATACAAGTGATTGGAATATGATATATTAGATAAATAATTTCTAAGTAGCAGCCAGATGAATGTTATGGATGTTGTTTCTAAGTTCAGGTGTTTAATAGTCTTATGGCCTGTGGGATGAAACTGTCCCTGAGTCTGGTGGTTTTAGTCCGGATGCTGCGGTACCGCCTGCCAGACGGCAGCAGACAGAACAGTTTGTGGCTGGGGTGATGGGGGTCTTTTATAATCCTGAGGGCTTTCTTTAAGGTTAACCTGGTATTTTTACTACATTTATTTTAGTTACTTTACAGGTTTGGATTAATGATGTGAAATATAAACAACCATTAAATCAGACTTTAGTTACACCTGAGTAAAATTCAGTGAAGGTGATTGTCAAGTGCCAACAATCAGGCAAGATATTTGGTAGTGGGTGCTTGAGAAGACTAAATATTTATCTGCAGGGTTAAATCAATAATCTTTTTAAGTAATGATAAACCTGTGAGTTTGATGTAGAAAAGTCAATCAATATAGATGTTTTTTATTTTAAAGAAAATTCAGATTTTACATAGTAAAAAACTGTAAATGATAGTGTCCGTCCAAAAATTATTTTTTACTTATAGTGAAAACTACCCTTGGATTATGGGTTAGTAGACTAAAAGCTTTAGGAATCCAAAGTACAACATATAATAAGTACCCTGTATCAAGATTGATGCAAAACAAGTGACATTTGACCTTTTTAGAGAGGTTTAGCCAAAACCACTCCACCTCTGAGGTGATTTTTTTTTCATATCTCTGGCCCCCCTTGGTCGATTTTGATGTTTGACACCTCTTTCTGACCGTTAGAGCCAATATAATCGCGAAGGGGGAGGCCCCCACACACACTCGTTGTGAAAACAAACGGTGGGGGCTTCCCGCATGCAGGTTTGCACCAGAGTGAAGCGATCTCTCGCTCTGACATTTGGAAACAAAAAAGCAGTTTTATTGCTAATGGATTATCAGAAATCATTTCAAAGAGCACACAGACACATTGGATTAACCTATGGATTAACTGCAGCATCGTTTTTTATCGTTGTAATGCCATTGAAGACCAGTTTTGACCAAAGTAAGCCATGTTAGCTTTTGTAGCTACCGAGCGCCACAGGTTTTGATGTACGTTTTCATTTATGGCGTCGCAAATGTTTATGACTGAGTGTTGAGGTTGGCACCCCCAGATTCTGTGTCTCCAGGAGATGCTAATAGATGGGTTGGCTGTGCATCTAGGATAAGTAATAAGGGAGTTATGAGTGAGTTTAGGTGCAGTGATAGGTTACATTTTTTCGCTCGTGGATAATTCAGA
>CALSBW010022362.1:7939-20763 GCA_943590975.1 Lindbergichthys nudifrons | reverse complement strand
AGCCCAACATTAGCTTTTTAAACAAAAAGTCATAAGTGGTTTTAATATGTAAAGATTATCCGACTGAACCAACTGGCATCATAAAGGTTTTTTTTCCAGAGATTATTTTCTACAATATTCCAAAATCCAATGGAAAAATCCCATTGTCTTTTTAGTCGAGGGATATGGAGATACTAACTTCAGTGTCTGCCTACAGAAATACATCATTACTACATCACTATTAGCTCTAAATGTGATTCACTTCTTATAAAACATCCTTATAATATATTTACACACTCTCTCTTTGGCTCCGCCCCCCAACAGACTTCCTGGGCAGGACAGAGATCCGATTGGCTGAAATAAAGAAGGACCAGGGCTCTAAAGGACCAATCACGAAGCGGTTGCTGCTCCACGAGGTTCCAACCGGAGAGATCGTCGTCAGGCTCGACCTCCAGCTGTTTGAAGAGCCGTAAAAAAAGAAAAATGAAAAACCTGGACAGGATCGGACTGGAAAGTGAAAAAAAGACAAAATGTGGAGCTGGATTAGACTGGACTGGAATATTCATAATAGTTTATTTTACTGACTTTTTTCAGTGCTTATAGGATCGTTATAACGTTAGTCTCATTTGCTGTTAAAAGAACACATTCATTAACAGCCTGACACTAAAAGCCCTAAATCCAGTCAGTGACTTCTTGTTCATTTGATTAATTTGGTAATGTGCACCACCTACAACATTAACATGGGTTTTGCAGTGTTTCTCAATGTTGCAACCCTGTTTTGTGTCAAAATTGAGTTGTAACCCCTTGATTAATCTAGTGTATCTAGTGCTTAATGTGTGCATTTTGCCAATATAACAGATTCAATTGCCAAAAACTGAATGAGATTTCACATAATCTGGGCTGGCTGGTGTCTCGAAACATGAAAACAAGGCATGACAATATATAAATACATCTGTAAAGACATTCTTAACGAGCTTCAATGTAATTTAGCCATATTTTCTCTTAAACCGGAGTGGCATTAGTCGTCTTATTTGCAAAGCACTACGCTAAATGTACGTGCTAGTCATTTAACGCAGACAGCAGAGGGCAGTGTGCAAATGTTCCTCCTTTTAAATACACGTTTTTATCCAGTTTGCGCAAAGTTTCAAAACTACATATCAAGCTTTCTGAGATGAATATGAAGCCGAGAACCGGATATCTGCAGGTTCAGATGGAATCACTGCATGTCAGTACCTTACATTCAGCTGGTGCTTTTATCCAAAATCAACCATGACGAAACAAACAGAAAAGCAAAAGTCCTGCGGCCACGTTAACTATCGATAAGTGCGACGGCATTTATTTCAAATAGGCAAAAAATGTCATAACCTCTTGAAACGCGCGATGCGATTTTAGGTCTTAATTTGAATTTAGCAGGTTAGAGATCGTACCAGTTGTACAGATTTGTACCAAATGGTAGATTTGACTTTGCACTCCAGTTAGATATTTTGTCTATTTCCAGTCCAGTCTACGTCTGTCCTCTTTCATTTTAATTGAATCCAGTCCAGTTTCTTCGATATCAGCCGGGTTTCTCCTCCTCCTCTGCTTCAGCCTCACAGACACTCCAGTGACAATCCCAGCTCTCCTTTTAGTCCCTTAAAAAAAACTAACCCTGTGTGTGTTAGTGTGTGTGTGAGTGTGTGAACGACTGTATGAGTGTTGATGTGCGGACAGGCTAATTTAAGGTACGATTCAGTGTACATTTGTATTTTTATTTTCTAACGTCAGAGTCTTAAGTGAAGCTCCTCAGGCTTTCTGCTGTGAGTGACTGCATGTAAAGGGACTTCAATTTGAGCTTTCATTGAACACTTGCCATGTCGGAAAGCAAAATATATGTACAGGTTTAATGAGAAACGATGCTAATACGCTGGGGGGAAAAAACGAAATGACAAGTGTCCAGTGTCCCTTTATCATGTTTCAAATCTAATATAATATGCTGGAACACACAGGGAACAGGTGACAGTTCATATAAATTAAGGTACTGTAAAGAAAGATTTCACAATGCTGTTGTTAAAGTGGCCGTCGCTATATATGCAGGGGAGCAAAACCCTGAACATGCAAGGTACTACTGACATTTATTTTATAGGAAACAGCCTTTTAGACCATTTTACACTCTAACCCTGAAGAAAATAAGTGTATAAATAACAAAGTTACTGCGTTGGCACTCCCAGCACTTTTGAAACGCACACACTGTCGCTGGTATTCGAGCAGAGCAGGACTCAATGTTGCACAGCGGCCATTTTGAATAGTCAAAGTAGGAATTTGCTGACATATGACGTATAAAATAGCTCATAAATGTGTGTTTTGTCTGTTAAATTGGATCATTTGTTGTCAAAAAGCACTGGAATTTAAAGCAAACGGAAGAATTATTGTATTTGTGAGGGACTATTTTCAGTGGCGGATTAATCCACATTTAGCGTACTTGTAAATATTTGGTAAAAATTGGACAACAATGCAGCATCTACAGATGAAGAAGACAATATGTATATATAGAATATCATCTGTGCTGTCATTTTTGCGCTATTTCTTGAATAAAACAGATTATTAAACCGTTTTGAGAGTAAAAGCTGTAGTAGCTGCTTACAATTAGCTCGAGGCTAGCTAGTAAGCTAAAGACTGCGGCAGCTCACTACAGCTAAAAGTATTCAAGTTTATTAAAATATTTATAAACTAATTCCTTCTCAAAAGTTTAAGGACTTATAGTTACCTCCAAAAAGACTTTTGTGTATTTGTTTTTTTACTGTATTTAATGTGAAAACTACTGAAATTAAGAGCAAAGGATTAGCATAGCATGGGCAGAGGAAGAACCTATTACATTTTGGAGCAAACCATTATCACGGGGGTGGTTACACAGATTTTATTTAACTTATTTTACATTGGGGGGCTATGGCATTTGGCCTTGATGGACGCCTGTGTTCTTTGAGAACCATTTTAATTTGTTCATAATGTTGAGTATATAGCTTTTTTTGAGCTGTTGTTTACTATTGATGCCTCCAAATGGAGTTGTGTTGGTTTGTTCTGGAAAACGTGCCAATGGAAAGGAACCATGAGTTGTGACCTTTCTAAAAACAAATATAGTTTTATTGTTCTTTGACAAATCACTATTTTGGACAATAAGGCATCAAACACATTCAATCACTTAATTTCCTTTGTCCAAAAACACAGGAATGTAGCATCCTTTCTCCACCATGAGTATTCAAAATGGCCGCTGCATTAGCCAGTTTTGACAGGTAACGTTACTGTAGATATGATCGTTAGCTAGTTAGCTAATTGGCTGCTTTTTAATTTAATGCCACGGTTACTGAATTCCCACTGAGACGACCAATAGTTACCTGAGTGACCAGCCACTGTCCAATCAGAAGTCAGCTTGACCTGAGGAAGGTGTGATCGAATGATTGTGTTTCCCCTGAAGATGAATTTGTCTTAAACCCCTCTTCCTCTTCCTCCTCTCCACACTGTACTGAAACTGATCCAGTTGCTGTCCACCCACCAGGTTGTGTATAATACTACTGCTATCTGAGAGTTAATATATGAGCGTACACGAGGCCATAGAGACAGCCTGCTGTTAATTATCACTGTAGAAGAAGAGATGTACGTTGTTGTCTTTAATGTTCAGAATAAACTTCAGTTGGACCAAGACTGCAGCTGATTTATTACACACACACACACATATACCATGTATACATCACTTCAGGGGACATTACATTGATTTACATGCATTTCCTGGAGACTTATCCTAACCTTAACCATAACCAACACATGCCTAAACCTAACAAAGTATTCACCCTAAAATGAATGATTCCCCTTATGGGGACCTCAATTTTGTCCCCATAAGGGAGGCGAGTCCCCACACGTGACTGTGTAAACAGATGTAGGTCCCCACAAGGATAGTAATGCTAGGACACACACACACACACACACACACACACACACACACACACACACACACACACACAACCTTGGACAGCCGCTATCTCCCATAAGGAGGGGCTGCCCTAGCAAGTTGTTGTTGTTACCAGTTTGTGAACGGGCAACTCTCGGTCAGAGATAGTTATTGTTGTGGGACACCTGGAACACATCCTTCTCGGGGTGTAGATGACCCCGAGCCATAAGCGACAACCAAAGTTGATTCACACATTTCATACAGGAATAAGAAAGGAAATAATTGTATTTGTCCCAAAATCACATTTATTATTCCTTGATGTTTCTTTAATATTTGATTTAATGGAAAACCCTAGACATTTCCCCTTTTAGACTTCTACATCTCTGGTTAAACCTAAAATGGCTGGGAATCACTTGATCACATGTACAAAACATGTATATTCTTATGCTGTTTATTGTTTCAGCTGTACATGATGTCGTGTGTATTTGTGTTTATTTTTTTTGCACAATTTAAAGTAATTCCTAAAGAAATATTGATATTTCTACAAGTATTTAAATGTAGTCATTTACTGTACTTATTTTATTAACTTTTTTGTTTGCATTTTTTTGGCACTACTATTGCTCCAGACCTTTCAGCAATGTGTGCGTGTGCGTGTGTGTGTGTTTGTTGACACATTCATTTTATAAAAAGGAACACATATGCAGGCTCTATTTCTTTTCCAACCAGGGTCAATTCTGATTGACATGACATGTAAACCCTGTCACCTGCAGGGCTAAAAGAAGACTTTTGGGTCAGGTCTATTAACTGAAGTATGTATGTATGGGTCCAGAACATACTCATGTCCCACCCTCTTAATTTAATCAGGGAATAGTCCTTTCTGTAAACATGCAATAAACAAGAAAAAAAGGGGTGTGAGAAAGTGATCTAACTCGTGTTGTGCTGTACATGCAGAGAAAGGGGGAGTTTCCTTTTCACAACAAAATAGCCATAAAGACGCCGGATGTTACCCACATTCCTTTCAAAATAAAAGCACCGCATAGAATTGCAGTTAAGAAGTAAGTGAACAAAATTGAAGAAAATCCAATTCACCGTTAATATTTTTTTTAACGTTTCAACTTGAACATTCACAATAAATCTTACCATGTATTAGCATCTGTGTCATTGGCCGTAACGCTTTCAGAAAGACGGATTTGTTAAGGCTTTTATTTTGAAAAGCCTAATCGGAACTAGTCCGTCTTTTTCTGTGTTTCTTGACATCAACATTTGGAGGTTTAAAGAACGGAGCTTAAAAAATGCTTTGAAAACATGCAGCTGAAACAAAATATGTTAGCTAGCTTGCAAATAACCTAACAAACAGCCGGTTAAAAGTCGATTTAATCATTTAAGGTCGACATTAAAAGAGTGTTTTATTTACGCGTTTAGATTATCTACCTGAATGCATTCATTGCGGTTGTTATTTTTGCATTTTGTGCAATTTTAATGCGTTAAAATACTATGTTTGTGTGTCAAAATCGGTTAAAACAGAGTAAAACTGCCATGGTGGAGCACAGGGAGCTGCAGGACATTTAGTTCTTTCCCAGAGAGACATTCCTCCTCACTGTTTACCAAAGAGTTACACACTTATATTACACCTATAGACATATATATTATTATTTAAACAATCATGGCTGCTGTATTGCTCAGAAGAGGAACAGGATTATGTGTAAGTACATTTGTTTTTTCCTTATATGTTCATAACATGACTTTATTTTGACCCCATGTGTTAAACTATAGATAGCAATGACTTACGCCATAATAAAGTAACTTATGGGAAGTATATTCAATGCATTTAAGGTTATTGCACTTATTGCATGTTTACCTACCTACACTAACACGGTGTGTCACCAGATGTAACATGTACATTTAGGGTACATTTCTCTCAAAGAAGAGTTAGTAAGGCCCTTTAACATGACAATAGGTGAATCTGAAAATGACATGTACAGGATAAGAGTACAGTTACATTAAATATATATATGCTGTATATTACAATTGACTAGGCTATCTAGAAACATAACTAAGATATACGGTTTTATGTCAAATTAACAGTGTATTAAATTATTAAAAGTCTAACAATGCATATTTGAGAAAGCCAGGACTACCTTGTGAATCCCATACTGTGTGTGTGTGTGTGCGTGCGTGCGTGTGCAGTGTTTTCACAGGGAGTTGTGCAGAGTTGTATGGAGGTCACAAACTGCACTGTACTGCTTCAAACCTTCAGACAGAAGGACACACATCAGTAAGACACACAAACACACACACCTGTCTGTCAGTAGTTATCATTGTATTTTATTCCTCCTACACCAATAATAAGGCTGCGTTCAAATAGTCCTTTTTGCTTAGGAAGTTTCCTTACTGAGTGAAATGATCAAGAATATTATTGAGGTCAAGAATTGTTTTATTATTATTATTATTATATTATAATATATAAAATGCCACCATGTTGTATAGGTAAACAAACATTGAGAGTTCACAAGTTTTGTACCAGGTGTTGGCAGAATTTATATTCCAACAGCGACCATCAATGTCTTGGTTAATTAACAAAGTTCCATGGAAAATGAACTGTTAGTGGATTCATGACCATTTGTCTGTCAACAAATTAAATACCTAAAATCTACTCGATGTGAATATTTCCTTATAGCAATATCTAAAAGTCCTTTAAGGAACAACACTTTCCAGAAAACAGAGAACCTGGGTACTTTCAGAATGTCCTCTACTGAAGGGATTTATTCTCATTTAGTATTTTTCTGTCCTTACAGAGAAGGCTAAGACTCAGCCTGCGGTGGACGTCTCTAAACTCCTGGAGCAAATCTTCTCTTATCGCAGGCCGGGATCAACGCCTCCTGCTGCTAAAGGTCAGCACAGTAGAAAAAAAAAAGCTTCAGTCATAGACAACAACAAACACTATTACATATGTCTTTTATCTTGTCAACAAAGCAGAAAGAGCCGGTTTCAGATTTATACTGGATCCTTTTTCCTCATTCTTCCAGTAGAAATTAACGTGAAGAGGGTTTACAGTAGTTTCTGAGAATGTGTACGAGTCACTTCTTTAAGACTTGTTCATGCATCATTTTTACTACCTGTATTTCAGACATTGATGACATTACATTTAGCTGAAGCTTATAATCAAAGCAACTTATAATCAAAGCAATTTATTATGATGAGACAGATTCAACCCAGGCAAGATTCCTAAAACTGCATTAGCCCCATATAATCCAAGGCTTTTGAATTACTACAACAGATATACATATTTTGTAATCAGTCTGTATCTCGGCCATGTTAGATAAGGTTACAGTATGTACAGGAACATATGGGAAAAGCACATTCAACTCCAAATAACATGTTAATGAGTTACTGAGTTAACACACTTTTATTGCCCTGAATCTGTCAAACATACATTTGTACTGCTTTGTTTCTGACATGTTTATTAAATATCTTTCATGCCCCTTACATCACATTTGTTCCTCTTCTCCACAGCTCGACCTACCACACCTCCCACCACCACCACCTCAAATGTTCCTAATTGTTCAAAGAGAGAACCAGCAGTCTCTCCTGCTTCTTCTAATACCAAACACGTTTCTGAGGATCTTTCCAAAGTGACTGTTCCTGCTAGCAGCACAACATCTGCAGCATTAGCATCAAACACTTCGGCAATAGAAAGCCAAACTTTGACTGAAGCAATAGAAACCCAAGAGGAAACCGACTCAGTCCTGCTCTCATCAGAGAAGAACATGGAGACTTCATCTTTTGCAGCTCCTACAGTAGACCCTGAAATATCTCCTGTAGAAACATTAGAAGCTCGACCTGCTGTTGCTGAGGGTGCAATAGATGCTCCAGCTGAAACAGTGACAGACTCGGAGGTCTCATACACTACCAAGGAAGAACTTATATTAGAATCATCAGTAGAAATCTTCAATCCTCCCGTGGAAACACTAGAAACTGGAGCTGCTGAAACTTCAATAGAAACATCTCAAAAAGTAGAAACTAACACCACAGACTTAGATTCTGGAAACCTCCCACACACTGCAGAAGACAAACCTTTAATAGAAACAACAGAATCACCAGTAGAAGCCAATCATGTTGCTTTGGAATCACTAGACACTATACCTCATGTTGTTGAGGGTCCAGAAGAGCCAACAATAGACGTCACAGTACATGTAGCATCTCCAAATGTAGAAACCCAAAGCACAGACTCGGGTTCTGTTATCCTCTTGCACACAGATAAAGAAGAAACCAGCCATGTTGCTTTGGAAACAATAGATACTCAAGCTGCTGTAGGTTCAATAGAAACCACAATAGAGGACAAAGCAGACACAACAATTCAACAAATACAAACCAACAGCACAGTCTCAGATCCTATAAACATCTTGCACACTGACAAAGACCACACTTTAATAGAAACAGTAGAACCACAAGTAGAGACAAGCCACTTTCCCGTAGAAACTGAAGCTGCTGTTCTTGAGCATCCAGTACAGAGTTCAATAGATGTCACAGTACATGCTGAGAAAGTAGAAACCAAAAGCACGGACTCAGGAGTCTCATACAGCACCAAAGAAGAACCTTTAACAGAAACATTAGAACCAGTAGCAGCCATACTTTCCCCATTTGAACCAATAGAAATTAAAGATGCTGAAGGGTCAGTCGAAGCTACAGTAGAGACTGAAGCAGAAAAAGCAACTCTGGAAATGCAAACCAACAGCATTGACTTGGGTCTTGTTAATCTCTCACACACTACCAAGGAAGAACCTTTAATTGAAACAATAGCATCACCTGTAGAAGACAGCCATGTTGCATTGGAAACACTCAACACTGAAGCTGCTGTTTCAGAACATCCAGTCGAAACTACAGTACAAGTAGAAACCCAAAGCCCAGACTCAGGTCCTGATAACCTCTCGTACACGGCCAAAGAAGAACCACTAATAGAAACCACAGTAGAGACCAGTACCTCTGCTTTTTCTGAAGGTACGATTGAGCCCACAATAGAAACTGAACACCTCTCACAAGCTGCCTTAATCCTGAATGCACAAGACTCCTTGCCTTTGAACAATGAATCAAATGTAGAATCCTCCTCAGTGAATCTCATCCTCACAACATTTTTCGTCGAAGGAGAACAGCTGAAGGAGATTGGAGCGAATGACAAAGCTGCTGTGACAGACACGGAGAATTTAAGCGACGATCAGCGAGATGTTTTAACCCAAGTTCCTTCCTCTTTTTCGGAGGATCTTCATGGGTTAAAAGGAACTAGTGGCATGTTAGTGAACGAGCTTCTCCGCCATGTTCCTGCTGAGCTTTCCAAAACTCCTGAAGCAAAAGGAGAGCACACCGAGAAGGAGGAAGCCATGACGCTGGAATCGATAACTTTAACAAACGTCATGGAGGGATTCGGAGGTCTTGAAGCAGAAGCTCTGTTAGAAACAAGGAATGCACTGGAGGAAGAAGCTGAGGTACTCGCCAAAGAGGAGGACATGAGAGTTGAGACCACAAAAGAGGACGTTGTTGTTTACGAGGACACGTCAGAGGAAGACATTTTAACGCTGGATTCTATCTCTGAAGCTACAGATGCAATAGAAGCTGAGACCGCTGTCATGCTGGAGGCCATACTCGGTCTTAAACAAGCAGCGAGGCAGCAGGAAGAATGGCAGAACGGTGAATCTATTGTCCAGGAAGCAGAACAGGAGTCCGTAGAGCAGCAAGCGAGCGTGATGGAGGCTATGGGTGAAGTTGAGGCGTCTCACGAAACGCTGGAGAACAAGTCTCTGAGCGAAACCACCGATAATCTGGAGAGAGAAGCTGATTCTGGAGAGGTGGAGGATGTGGAGGCGACTGAGACTCTGAAGATGTCTGAAGATCTGCAGATAGACGTCCTGACGGAGGAGCGGTTCATTTCTGTGTCTGGACACGAGGAAGGAGTCGGCCCAGTTGGTCCGGAGGTCATAAGAGCGGATATTTTGGAGGGTAAGTTTGACTCCTGAAGTTGTAGAGGTAGAAGCAAATGAAAAGGGGAGTAGTAAGAAGATACTAGAGATGCAACGATGAATCTGCTGAATGTTGGAAAAGGCGGTTTTTTGCTGTGTTTTATTTTCATTTCTGCTTGGCTGTTTGTGTAAGGATTTTACAACCTAGATAACAGCGAGTTATCTTCAAGGATTCAAGGCTTTTTGTCACGACCTTAACACAAACTGGAGAACCCAAATGCACGACCCAGAGACAGTCTTGAATGTAGCAACAAATGGAAAAAATCCCTCTTAACAGAGTAGGTACTGGATTAAACAAAGCGCTCACAAGGAGGAACAAACAAACGTCACAAAAAGAGAATTTAAGATTAACTTAAGTCTGCACAAAATAACAGGACCATCCATGGAAACACACAGGACGAACTGACACAGGACAGGGGAGAGACAGGACTATTTAAACATGAGGTGAGTGGGAACAGGTGGAAACAATCAGGGGCGAGGCAGACACTGATGAAGGCTGGAACAACACACAGGGGGAGGAAGAAACAGGGCCTGACATGAAAGACAAGAGGTATACAAAATAAAACAGGAAATGGAAAACGAGACATGACAATAAACACAGAGACTGGGTGTTTCTCAATCGCGAGTAAAGCTGCTTCAGAGCCACTATTTCAAGCATACTACGTCATCGAGTGCCGCCGAAGTACTGTTCCAATGTCCAGCATACTTGGAAATCTACCGAGGCCGGCGTACTCCGTTTGGAGAAATATCGAGGCTGCACATGAGTAGACTCCGCGGTCTTAAAATCCCCACAATGCTTTGCGCACGGACCAATTTCCCCAAATCTGTGGCGGAAGATGTAAGAGGCGGGGCCTCTCATATGACGCACACCTGCACACTTGCTAGCCTGTTCCACACTTCGTTTTTCCGAATGCCAGGAAGTATTCTTGCCTCGCTTCTGAAGCAAGATGCTCGGCAGACATGTGCTACCAAGCAAGCGTACTCGCGATTGAGAAACACCCAAAGAGTGGAACAGGCTAGCAAGTGTGCAGGTGTGCGTCAGATGAGAGGCCCCGCCTCTTACATCTTCCGCCACAGATTTGGGGAAATTGGTCCGTGCGCAAAGCATTGTGGGGATTTTAAGACCGCGAAGTCTACTCATGTGCAGCCTCGATATTTCTCCAAACGGAGTACGCCGGGCTCGGTAGATTTCCAAGTATGCTGGAGATTGGAACAGTACTTCGGCGGCACTCGATGACGTAGTATGCTTGAAATAGTGGCTCTGAAGCAGCTTTACTCGCGATTGAGAAACACCCTCTGACTGACTAGAGATGAAATTACATAAATAGACAGACATGAAATTTGACGAGACACAACACTTTTATTGTCATTCGTACTTAGCTACAGTGTAGATATGTCAATGACAATCTTAGGTCACAGGCTCTCCAACAGCGCAACACAATGAAACAGATACAATAGTTAAAATAGTGCAAGTAAATACAGATAGAATAGGGTAGAATCTTGTGAGATTTGGCAGCTGTTTCCTCCTGATACTGTACCAGTCTTTAAATGGTGTTCTTTGACTCCAGAAGACTCTGAGATGGAGTCTTTAGAAATACATGTCAACAGGTATTTATTAAGCTGTCAAAGAGATTTGGACTGAAACCAAATTAGATGCTTTGTAAAGAGGAGTCACCTCTTGCCCTTATCTCTCCTCTCGGTTGTTTTAACAAAACAGCTGCTGTAGTTACCGAAGATTTGAAGGAGGAGAAGACGGAGGAGGAGGAGGAGGAGGAGGAGGAAACACAGACTGGAGCCCTGAGTGATGAATACGCCTCAGGAACACATGCAGGTGAATACACTTAGAGAAACATGCAGACACAATTACAATTATAGATAATTCAGAACAAATTTCATAATGTTTTTGGGATTCAACCACCATGAGGGTGCTGGAAAGGGTGTCAGATGCTGTTCACCCATTCTAGCCATGCCTCATATTCCTCTATTTCACTTCCTGTTTCAAAAGTGCTGATTTGCGGTATAAAGCTTTAAAAAAAAAAAAAAAATTGATTCAAAAATAAAAAGGAGGGGGCTGAGTTCATGCGGGACCCGGCAGCTACCGTCTAAACTAAATACTGCCGTGATGAAACGCCATATCATGGATTATCAAGAATTATTTCTGAAACAGTATGGAGCTCAAAGGCTTTCTCTCTTGCCGGTTATACCACAAGGTGAGGTCCTTTTTATTTCCTGCTTCTTCACACACATGCTCTCCAGTACAGGTTAGCTCTGAGTGTTAGCGATGCTAATGTAAACACCGACCATATTACGTCCAAAACAGTCGGGCATTGTTTCTGATAGCAATGTTTCTGATAGGGCCGTGGGTCCACATTTCAGATATTACGTCATATCGGACGCAAATCTGGATCAGCTCCGTTGTAGCCCCGTTTTTAGAGATTTGGGTACGGAGGAAAAGAGAGAGGGTTTTATTTTCTGACGCTGCGTGAGTTCCCCGACACACCGGGGACACATGTTTATGTATAACAGACATCAAAAAGTGCATTTTGAATGATAGGCCCCCTTAAATAATAGTATTGTTTTTATGTGTTTTTCAGATTTAGATCCGGTACAGAGACTCTTCCTGGAGAAGATCAGAGAATACAACAACATGCACAGGTAGATAGCAAATACAAGTTAAATGTCCAATTGAAGATACTGTAAAACAAAATATAACATCGATATTCATTTTAATATAAGAAGTTAGAAAATAAGTAAAATTGTGCACATGTAATAACATGTATGTTCCAATATAAACATTGGGGAAAATGTCCAATAGGCTGACAAGGTGATAAACAGTTTAAGAAGGACACACACACACACACACACACACACACACCACACACCACACACCACACACCACACACCACACACCACAC
>CALSBW010022358.1:0-17767 GCA_943590975.1 Lindbergichthys nudifrons | reverse complement strand
CTTTTCCCTCAACCTATCCTAAGGGAGTGCATGTACGTAGACACGTTGTGCCTCTCCACCTCTGTTCCTCACTTCTTACTTTCTACCCCTTATCCCTTGTTAGAAATTAAAATCAATGTGTAATAGCATAATTTAGTCTAAAACATATCGTCAGTTTAAAAGCGGTTTTATTGTGAAAAAACCCGGAAGTTCTCAGGAGATCTCAATGCCAAGCTTTTATTCTGAAAATCCTTCATATCCGGTTAGCAGTTAGCATGTGGCTAATATTAGGTTTTCTGAATGTAAAGTGGAAATGACATAGACTGTTGCACACCAAAACCTACGGACTTTAACACTACATCTATAGACGTCGAGATATTATTACTGCTGAATATTAAATGAAGGTACAGTTGATCGTAGAGTGTTTTCACATTACGTGAGTAGCTATGACGTCAGAGGAAGTTACCGTAAATGAGAACTGTGCCGTAGAGGTGTTTCTAGGACTTCTTTACTAACTATTACAGCCGTTTATAAGATATTAAATAGAAAGTCATGACAGAGATAAGGAGGAGAAAAGGTTTAAGGAAGTAGGCAGGGAATACCAATGTTGAAACTATCTGTTTTTACGCGATGTCGGACCTATGCAGATGAGAAGGGTGGTCCCACTATCTGCACAGCGGGAGAGAACAAGAGGATAAAAGAAGTCGAAACCAACAGCTCTCCCTCTTTCCTACGCTGCAGCCACCTGGGGACATCACCGGCTTTGTCTCTTCCTTACCTATGCTTGTTCTTTAACCACGTTACTTAATTAAAGTACCCATTTGAACCTTTTCAGAGACTCCATTAGTCTCACTATTTTAAGTTCCTTTCCTGGGAGCGAGAAGATCACGAATATCTACACTACCAAACCGGCATCCATTTTGGCTATTGTGGAGAAGCGGGCTTTTTTGCTTTGTATGTCTGGGGCGGGATATTCATGTGATTGGTTGTTGGTCGCGTTGCTCGCGTCAACTCCCCAAGCTTCAGACACGCCCATCGGCAAGCTTCAACGCACGCCGCCGTGTGGGCAGCCTGAGGCTGCAGCCACACAAGGACGATAACGGTTGTATCTGCTACAGTTCTCTATCACAGGAGTTCCCAAAGTGGGGGTCGCGAGACCCTGAGTGGGGGTCGCAAGATGATTACAAAATTAAAATTGAAAATTAAAAAAAATAAAATAATTTGTTTTATCAATTTTTGTAATCCAATTTTTTTTTTATTATTATTAATAATAACAACGTGTGCATCGACATTTTTCAGGGGCGGACTAGCCATGTGTATAATTTCCCTGCAACGAGGCTCCCCCTTTGACAATCCACTAGCGCAGTGTTTCTCAAACTTTTTCATACAAAGGACCACTTAACCAATAAAAAACACTCACGGACCACCTGACTCCACAAATATCCATAAACAATAGGCCTGCTTACCACTCCAACAGTATATAACAAATTACAGCCTAATAATGACTGCTTAACCTTCTCTATATCGCCTCGTGCACACATTAAATCAACAATACAAATACAACTACAGATTATATGAGCATTTAGTTCAAATGCGATTTAAAATGCTGTCAGGTTTTACACCTCTTATGAAATATAGACTACATTTATTACGGAGTTTATGTCCAACAGACTCACAAGATCGTTGGCTACTGAGAGAAATGCAAAATACACCGCATAGTACGACACAAACCTCCGCTGTGGATTTTCAAAACAAAATACAGTAAAACTATGGTCGCAGGCCCAAGTTTAACTCTCTGAAGCCTGCATGGTCTGCCTACAAAACAAAAATAAAAAACGTTTATGCAGCCCCAACAACAGCCTCTGATCATCATCAGACTTCATGCAATGCTTCCTCGGATGCATTTTTTTAGCTCTATCTAACCCCTAACACATCTAAATCTACTTTCAGCATGGATAAATGTTCATAAAATACATCCATTGTTTGTTCCATGCTTCTTGAAATCCAAAAAAACACATCGTTTTTCTAGAACAGATTACAAATCGCCTGAAAATGGTACAAACAAGTGGCAACATGTGTGACGAAGGTGGGCTGGGCTATATCATGCAATCGAAAGTGAAACTTAAGCTCGCTTAATTCACCCCCCCCCCCCCTTGACAGGGGGTCGCCAGTGTCTGGCACTGTTATGTTGGGGGTCGCGGGCTGAAAAGTTTGGGAACCCCTGCTCTATCAGATAGACGGTTCGGCCACACAAGGCCGACATGGAAACGCAGAAAACGATAACGATAACTGGTCCCAAGGTGGGTAGATCTGCGAACGAAACGCTCTGGGGGGGCAAACGGCTCTGTGTTTACGCCTATACGATCATTTCCTGATAACGTTGAAGCAATAGCCCTCTCCCACCTCTACTGCTAAGAGATCAGCTGCTGGGCTGTCAGAAGAGGGGGAGGAAAAGAGAGGCTCCGTTTTCATTATTATATTATTATATAGAGTCGTTATCCATTTGTTTTAAAGCTCAATAAATAACAAAGAATACCTCTGATCTGCACTTTTCTAATTTTGTCCGGAAGATTTCAACTTTAACGGACATGTTGAAAAAAAATCTAACTGAAACTCTGCCTGCCGCACGGTCCCCTCGTCCCTTGGAAGAGGCGTGAGGTGGGTGTTTTTCATCTGCTGGTGGACTACCGGAGAGATTTACAGCAGGAGCAAACGCTTGCCTCGGGGAGGGTGAAAAAGAGCCAGAGTGTCCACAGCGGAGAATAAACATTTCCGCTGCTTTTGTGGCAGGAGTACAGCGCCACTTACAGGCCCGGCATATGTACTACAGCGTCTCCAGCGCTTTCGAGCGGTCTCGTGTGAACGGACACGTTTCTGGTCCATTTGCGTTATCGTCCTTGTGTGGCTCCAGCCTGAGACAGTGGGACACGACGAGGCCCGGGGCCGGTCTGAGCACACACACAGACCCACAGCCAAGCTGCGGGTGTGTGTGTGTGCTCCGGCCGAGCTCGTAAAATAAAGTATATACTTCCAACCTTGTGGATACCATGCTTCGATCCTAGTGGATTTGCCATTTCAAAATCATCGTAGAATATCTGTATTTGGAGAGAGTTTGGTTTTTCAGAGAAGAGTGGGTGTTCCCTAAAATAGTTCCCATCACAGAAATCTTTATAAACCCCTGTTTCCTCACAAGGCTGCACAATATGATTACAGATCTCTTGGTTGGCGAATATGAACTTTAACCTGTTAAGCCTCAAAAACCCCGTCGGTGGGTCCTTTTTTTTTTTTTTCACGACACTTCTTAATATTTAAAATATATATTTTCAAAAACTATGAATGTGTTATACCATTCTAACAGGGAAAAACTCAGCTAACTGATGATACGAGCCATTTTTACCGAAATAAAACACAAGTCTCACAAGAAGCGTTAGCATTAGCCCTGAGAGAAAACGGGCTGATGCTACTTCAGGAGCTAACTAGCAAAAACTATTTTTAAAACGTAATATGTTCTGCACAAACTACATATCACCTGAAAGCTGATACTCCACAGATTATTTTGATATAAGTATCATCACTGGACGATTATTATTCATTTATAGTCCAATATTATCCTTTTTATTACTTATGTATTTGGTGTGACTGCGTCACAATGGATGCTAGCTTAGCCAATAAGCTACAGGTATGATTAGGCAAAATGCTAAATAGTGTTACATTTTCTAAATGAATGGCCAGTGAATGAATATATATGTGTTTACTTATTTATTTGGTGTAATATTATAGTCCAATATCACGTTCAGATAGCTGAATTCATTGCGTTGGATGACCAGCCGTTATCTGTGGTGGAGAACGTGGGGTTTAAGGGACAACTTCAATGCTTTTCTCCTTTTTTTTCTCTTAACCTGTTAAGTACCAAGCCTGTTTTTCATGTTTCAGGCTCGAAAATGACATGCCCAAAACAAATGACTACAACTTAACTTCTAAAAGGGTTATATGAATAATTTATTTTATCAAAGCAAGGTTACATCTGTGAGTTGGATGTAGAAGTGTCAGAATCAATATAGATGTTTTTTATTTTAAAGAAAATTCAGATTTTACATAGTAAAAAACTGTAAATTATAGTGTCCGTCCAAAAATTCTTTTTTTCAGATAGTGAAAACTACTATTGGATGATGGGTTAGTAGACTAAAAGCTTTAGGAATCCAAAGTACAACATATAATAAGTACCCTGTATCAAGATTGATGCAAAACAAATGACATTTGACCTTTTTAGAGAGGTTTAGCCAAAACCACCCCACCTCTGAGGTGATTTGGGTGAAAATGTTTTTTTTTCCATCTCTGGCCCCCCTTGCTCGATTTTGATGGTTGACACCTCTTTCTGACTGTTAGAGCCAATAGAATCGAAGGGGGAGGCCCCCACACACACTCGTTGTGAAGAGAAAAGGTGGGGGCTGCGCGCATGTAATTTTCATAGACTGTATATATAAATGGACGTAGGGTCCGTGACGTCACCCATAGGATTCTGCAGTTGCCGAGAAGCCCTTAGTAGGCGGAGTCGGCCACTAACGGCTCGACAGTGGCGTCAGAGTCTAACTCCCGCCTGCTCCAAATAAGGGCAAAGAGGCGGAGCCGAGGCGGGACCTGCTGCCTCCAGCTGGGAAGTAACAGAGCTAGCTCAAGCTAAGAAGCTAAGCTAACATGCTACCCATCTGCACACTGCGGTCACATTTTACGTTTCTAAGGTAAGCGGACATGAAACTATTCAGCAAAACTATAAATAATAATCTAAGTTATTGAGTTTTTAGCATAATACTTCAGAATCTTAAAATCCCTTAACGTTTGTATGCAATGTGCTAAATGCAACACTGGAATCAAGCAAATTAATATGTTTGCATGACATTAGTTATTTATATTTTGCTATCACTTAATTATACGTTTAATACATTTAAGTCAAGCTAAGGTACATGTGATGGTAGCTAGTTAGTGCTCTTACCTGTGAGGTCTCCTCCAAACAGCATTATAACCAGACTGTATCATTAAAACTACAAGTACCAGTTCTAGATCCTTGACTTTAGACAAACAATTCAAAAGACAAAATGTATTTAAAGACCCATCTTTATTTGAAGGTGCCTCTTAACCTGAGATATTAGTTATACAGTAATAGTATTGACAATCTAAAAAAGCTGAGCAACTCAACAGTCAACTTTATATTTCTTATTGTCTAAAGCATTTATTATTTTCATTTTTCCCCTCTCATATTCAGTGTGGAGGGATTGAGACAGAGTGGTGTCCAGAGAGCTGCAGAGACTTCAGGGAGAAACCTCCGTGTGATGGACGTCCTGTCTGTTGGTTTGCCCAGAGAGGACTGAGGGTCTTTCCTCTGTGAGGAGGACCAGGCCTGATGGAGGAGCCCATGCATAGCTGATACCAACTGATCAGGCCTAGTCTGTCACTTTATTTGACTAAATGTGTTTACTTATACGTTAATAGGTTTACACCTTCTGTCCATATGTGCTTTTTTATTTAAAACATGTTTGATTAACTTTTGGTTCACATTTCAATAAATTGAATTTGTATTTGCACTCCTTTTGTCCATTATTCTTACTGAAAATGTTAGATTACACATTCACATCTGACTGAAGATTGGCCCCATTGATTTGTGAGGTTGCAAACTCTGCGGTACAAGGTACATGTTGTGAAGCTCATGAAGTGAGGCAAATAGAAATAATCAGCTGATGGAGTGTAGATGTGGAAATAGGTGCATCCGATCAGCTGACTTTGTTTTCACAATAAAAGTAGTTTCTTAGTGAATGTCCTGTACTGGTCTTAACATCTCATAACATCAGCTTTTCATGTTCCTCTTGGATGTTCTTCTTGACCCTCAGAGAAGGAGAACATGTTGAGTCGTGTCTTTCAGGCATGTCCTTTCCTAACAAAAATTACAGGAAACATAAAACATATTATTGCAGAACAAGTGTGTTATTTATGAAAGAGGTGTGTGTGTGTTTAGGGGCTGTAGATATAATTATTTTGTAATTGTAATGTTTTATTTTATTTCAACAGTGAGCTACAAAAACAATCAGATTATGAATGAACAGTATGACATTCATCAACATTGAAATATATTTTATTATCAAAATAATATTTAACTGTTATCAAAACTTAGTACAACTGTAGAAGCTTGCTCTGTTCTTTCACTGAAATAATCACTTTTACCACGTTTTTTACGGACAATATTGAGAGATAAATAGTAGCAGTTCTCACTAATAGCTTTGCCTTCAATACCTTAAATTAGAAAGCTGACAAGTCATATTGCTTGTTAACATCTAAATGTAACCTTTTGCATGGAAAAACCCCTCAACTTCACTGATGTGTAGGTGATCTAGTATTTAGTATTGTTTAATGGAATGTATATCAGTGTATTAAAGTCAATACTTCATTTACTTAAACCAATATCTTTCTTGATTCTTTGTACAGTATGAAAAAAGAGTATTTGTACCTGTGCTGAAGTTCACTGCTGTGAGGGATCCAGTTCTGTCTCTCACTCTCTGGTCCAGCCTGTCTGCATCACCCGGACGCTTTAAACAAACAGATATATATGTAAAGAACCATGTGTACAAACAATATAACTTATTCTCTTCTGTTGAACATGTTGGATTGTGTATTGTCCGAGTCAGGGTCCTTTTTATTTTACTGTAACTTTGGAAGTTGTGTTACCAATGCTTACTGTTTATTTGATACCAATTTGGTAATGCAATTAATAAAAACAACAAGATTTGGGTTCGTTCTTCAGATGACTGACGTTAACGTGTAAGCTCAATAATGAACTCCAGCTCAACCAACCATATTGTAATATCTAAGTAATCATCTTGAAATATGACATTAATAATTGTAATATACACACATCTTATTGTGAGGTTGATTTCACAAACACTACTTCGACGTTAGCTTGTCTACATACTTGAGCATAGCCAATTTAAATTAACCTTAGCGATGCATACAGTTCCTACCTACATAATAAAATATCTCTCTAAGTTACAAGGATGAGCTTATTTTATCAACCTCAAACAGAAGCCTTTTGTTCTACAGTACTATCTCACTTAACGCTTAACACTTGTCTATTTCGTTTTAACCTTTATATATACAGTCTATGGCAGGGGTTGGCAACATTTTTGATATGAAGTGCCATTCAAAATAAATGTTTTTATCAGCGTGCCGACGATCGTGAATTATCAACGGGGGGGTGGGGGGGCGAAGAGCTTGACGAAAACGCTTGTGAAAAGTGATGTTTAAAACTCAGTTAATGGGGCTCATTCACTGGCGCTTCCACAAACAACAACCAACATAATTGTTACATTCAAATGAAGTACATTATTCAAGTTTACATTAACTTTGGATAATAACACGGGAGAAATGAGCGGAAGCGCTCTATTTTCCTCTCTCCCCCTCTCTCTCTCTCCTGACAGCCTGTCAGTATCTCATGCAGCTCACTGATCCAGTAATGAGTGACAGTGAGGAATAAATATATTTATAACTAGTTCCAGAGGTAGATCAAATAGCTAAGTGTGTTAGGTCTAACTCTTAGTGTGTGTTTTGCTCCGCTATTTTATTGTCATTTTCGGACACCTTAAAATACTGCCAGACCGGTGAAGCCATTTTGGCGAGCTTGTTTTGCCGCGCACAGAGAAAAGTGTCATGTATTTTTCAATCGGCAGAGAGTGAGTATCGGCCGATATCGATCGCCACGCAAAAACTGCGGCATTTTTACAGCTCCTTATGGGTAATGCAATTTGTGAAGTGCTTTCCTCTGTGGTGAAACTATCAGCACTGCATTACGGAGGAAAGCGGCAGAAAGTCGCCTGGAGTTAAAGAGAGCGGGGCTGCGTTGCGTGCATGGCTTCCTTCTGTAGGTAATGGGGAGACACGCTCTGGCGGCGGTCTCGTTCAGGATCCGAAAATAAAATTTAAATATTTTGCACACTTAGTCCACTTATTCCTAGTGTGCCACTGGTTACGGTGCCGCGTGCCATTGGTGGCACGCGTGCCAGGGGTTGCCGATGTAGCTACCACATTCATTATGTAGCTGATTGAAATCATAAACACATAAATAAAGTACTCGAATTTCACTTACCGCAAAACGGCATTCATGCACCGTCTGTTTTAACCGCAGAGCGAGTCACAATAGTCCGATATATAAGCATGAAGAACAAACAAACACGGCCGGGGTCAAGTTGTGTTCCCTGGATGAACTGAGCAGGCAGAGTCCCTGTAGCTTCACGGACGGAGACGGAGCAGCTAGCAGAGAGACAAGAAGCTAACAGCAGCAGTCACTTGACAGAGCTGTCACTCAATGTGACCACGCCCTAATTTATGACCTAATATAAATAAAAGGGTCATGTTATAAAACAATTCACTCACAGATTCATAATCATGAAGGTGGAATCTAACTATATCAATTATAATATGTATTTGATCCATGGGTAGAAACATGTTTTTTTCTGCTGTAAAATTGGGCATTTTAACATGGGGGTCTATGGAAATTGCTCCTTTCTGCAGTCATCGCCTATCGGCCAATATATGAACTGCAGTTTGTGGCACTTCTGTATTGGCAACACAACACATTGTACGTGCTAGATTTCGTGTCATCTTTAAGCAGTTGACCAATCACAACAGAGCCGGCCAGCTAACCAATCAGAGCAGACTGGGCTCTGGTTTCAGACAGAGGACGAAAAGAGGTGCTGCAGCACAGGCAGTATTGCCCCTTTCACACCAACGCGGTTCCAGGGCCGGTTTGGAGCTAGAGCCTGATAAGCACCAGTTTTTCCTGTTCACACCGCAGCGAGGAAAAATTGTCAATCTAGAAGCAAGAACCGCATACGTCACGCTTACGTCGGAGGCGGGTGCAGGGGCAGGGGCGGGATCAACCTGAGCAATAACAGTGTATGGCGAGTACGGCAAATGAAAGTTTTAACAAGCAGTAGCGCTGACCAAAGTGACTAGAACGCAACCACACACTTATTTAAAAAAACACACTTTATAAAGTCAGGGAACACTAACCAGGCTTAGTTTGATTCTGTTTATTTGTACCTTACTTTGACCATCCGTTTGCCGTCATTGATCATTGTGGAGAGCAGGTAGACGTTTTGTATTATAGCCAGTGTTGGGCAAGTTACTTCCAAAATGTAATATATTACATATTACTGTCTTTTTAAAGTAATAAGTTACATTACAATATTACTGTCTCTGAAATGTAATGAGTTACACTACTTTTATATTACTTTCACCAAAATAACCGCAAAAAAATGGCTAAGTATTTTAAATGCTAAAATGTAGTTTAGTGCAGCTCATTATACATTCAGTGAAGGGCAATGTGATATAGCATAACAGCTGTGTAGGCCATTAAGGCTACTAACAACTTTTATTACACGGCTTAGTTGAATACTCGATTCTGATTGTAAATTCTTAACATGTGACACGTTGTTAATACAGTACAGACCACTGTCAAGGACAATAATGAAGGTTGCTAAGGAGGATCAAGAAAGAGAAAGGAAAAGAGGTTAAAAGACGGAGCGCTGGACGTCAGATAAATCATCAGAAGAAGGCAGAGAGGAAGTAAACAATAACAGGAACACGGAATGGGCTCTGTAGTTTGTTTAGTATATGGCCATGTACAGGCCCGGTTCCAGAACAAAATGACTTGGGGTGCATCTGAGATTACAGGGGGTGCAGGTTTACATGAGCAATAGTGGCCGGCAACAGCAATGAAAAATAGCATTGATGTTATGGTCCCCAATGAACAGATTATGGCATTTGTTATGTTTTGAAACCAAGCAAGTGAGAACATGTCAAGTGTGTTAAAAGTGCAATCCTGAAATATTTCATATAGTCCAAATTGGACTATGGCAAGGAAAAGCACAAAAGCTTCAAAACTGTACTGATAAAACAAATGAGAACATATTGTAAATCAAGGCAAATATTATTTGAACCAGCTCATGGTTTGAAATGTCAAACATTGAAAGGCAAAAGTATTATTAAAACCATGTACTACATCATCATCTTGGTCCCATCATATACTCTGGGAAGAGAATATTTACTGTGCTTGAAAACTGGTATCACATCATCATGTGAGGTTGACTTTGTGACCTGGAGAACATTTCAGCTGCAACATTAGCTTGTTGATAAGCTTGGGATATGAGATCTTTTTGTAGCCATTCGTGGTGAAGGCATCTGTGCTATTGTATGCATTATTTTTGACCCAACATTTCTACGGGCATGGCAGAATATGGCACTATTTTTACATAAATATTCTAGCCAGTCTATTTTTATACCACGAGCTGCAAAATGAACACCTTACCCCACTGTATAGGCGGGTACTTGTTTAGATATACCTGGGCAGGCTCTGTTTTGCCGTGGCATCCTGGCACCTGCGGGCCGCAGAGGGGCGGCGTAGTTTCGTGCGACGAAAACCGCTGCTCCAGGGGCAAGGGCCGCGAGTCAGGCGGGAGTAAGCTAGTGTCCACAACGGAGGGTAACGTGATGTCCCCATCTGACCTGTTGCTACTGTCTGTGTTACGGGTCCCCGATATGAGGACCACGGTAACGGTTATGATACCTGTAATGAGCAGGTGAGACAGGAGCAATGAGGACACGGGTTATTTGGTTTCCTTCCAGATTGCTTCTCCTGGTAGTTTTATTACACAAACTTATTTAAACATCTTAATTATCTTATGCATTTTAGTGTATTTACTTAATCATTCACTTTTCTGACAGCTCCATCAACACACATCCGCTGTCAATAGCCCCTTCTGTGACAAACACACATTTAAGCTGAACTTTACATTCACTAATCTTTTGTACCTTTCATACATCTTGTTTTACAGTATTAAACCTGTATTAAATATCCCTTGAAACTGTAATTTCGACTATTATCCTTCTGCCATTCATTGCAGGTCACTAAAATGCATTTAAACTAGAGAATCATAATGCTACAAACACTACAGCATACTTGTGTAACAAACATCCAGTATAACACTACCTAAACTATACCTTTCATAAGGTGCATATTTATTCATAACTTCATTCATAACTACACATGTATGGAAGTATTTAGTGGGCGGGAGCCTTCAGACACACTATCTCACTCGCACCATCTCCGTGTCAGACCACGTTATCCCCAAGATGGCGCCGCACGGGGGAAGCTAAGCTAATACGCACACACATTCATACACTCTTTTAAACATGTAAACAGCGCTACAAACACTCCACACTTTTAGTGGGCCGTCACACCATATACGCAAACATATGCAAACATTATGGGGGGGGTTCATATGATTATTGCACCTTTTACCAACCTGTAATGAGCAGGTGAGACAGGAGCAATGAGGACACGGGTTATTTGGTTTCCTTCCAAATTGCTTCTGAGGAAATACCGGAAGTCCGTCCCTCTAACCAGTCCCTGGAACACAAACGTTCCGCCATACTACTAAATGCATTGCTCAACCCCGTTAATTAAATGAAAATAGACAGATGTTGAAGTAAACAGATATGGTTCTAAACTCTATTGAAGTAAACATGTATTATTTTGAATTGTATTTTAGTAAACATGTATTGTTTGAACTGTTTTAAGTAATCACATATATAGATATTGTGTTCTCACTTGCAACTCACTGACCCAGAGGTCCTGTTACACACACATACACCTCATTCTACTAAGAGCACACACACATTCTTTTCAAGGTCCTTTCTGGGTTCATTATATCTGTGCACAGCGTTTAATTGTCTGAGAAAGAATAGTTTATGTGAAAACCATGTTGGGAAAATAAGGGAGTGAATATCAGTGTAGAGATAAAAGTTACTTTGCCCTTGTGAACTTCCAAATCCAAGAAGAAAATATACTTTTTCCCAGAACTCTGATTCGCTGTATTAAACCGGGCCAGAGGTGTTTCCAACCAGTAAAAACACCTGGGGGACTGAGCAGCTCACACAGCTCCTCCCCACGGACTCTCTGATTCGCTTCGGAGTAAAATGGGAAGGAAGAAGTCAACACTTCTCCGCCCCAAAATATGGATATGAATTCTATTGTTTTTATATGTAAAATGCTTCTTGTTTGCTGACTGGCTGGCCCGATACCTGTATCGCACAGCAGTAGAAACCTGAAGTCCGGAGTACTCTGTAAAACTTGTATACGTGTTTTGTTTCCTATCAGTAAACTCAGATAATTGTTATAACTTTTGATTCCGGTGTTTTCAATTCCTTTCTTTATTAAATAGAGTCAGCCTCATCAAACGAACGGCGCGTAGCAGAGGGGGGGGCTTTCAGCCACCACCTAGGTGTTCTGCTCCAACAATGTACAAAATAAAGGCATATTCTAACTCTAAATAATAATAATAATTATATGAATGTGGTCACACATCCCAGGGGTGCCACATCTGCAGTAGATGCAGTGTTGCTGGCGTTTAGTGATGGTTGCTTTAACCATTTTCGTATAAATGATTATCCACAGATGTGTGTCACTGCTGTGGAAGCACTATGGAAATGATGCACGCGCAGCGGAGCAGGTCACGCGCACCTGACACAATTGGTTGTTTGTATTTTTCGCTCCGTTCTCTTTTTTGAATAGAGGGTGCATAACATTCAACTGGGGGTGCAATGCCTGTCTATGTAAACGGTGACGTCATGACGCAGCCGCGGCAGCACCAGTCGGGCTCTGGGCGGAAGAACGGGAACCGCGTTGGTGTGAAAGGGGCATATGAGAAAAATAAAGAGCTTTTTGAACATTAAAAGCAGTTAAGCCCCATGCCCCCGGTACCGGGGGCAAAACGCAACATCTTGCAAGAAACAGCGTCTGAGGGCTTCTTAACATTTAACAAACTATGAATGTGTCATATCCACTTAACGGGAAGAAACTCAGCTAACTGACGATATGAACCATTTTTAGCTAAACGAAACAGAAGTCTAACGCCGAGCCTCTGAATTAGCCCTGAGCGAAAGAATGCTAACGCACTTAGCACAGAACTCACGGTATAAATACTTTATTACTTATCGGATCTGCACAAACAAGATATCAGATTAAAGCTGAGATTCCACAAATTATAGAGGTATAAGTATCATCACTGTGCGACCAAAACGCACAGTGATGATCGCGGCAGGGGAAGCAAACCCAGACATCACACAACGTATCTTTACTGAGCCAAAACGCCAGATATGTCTTACCTTTGTTGTTTTCTGATCAAAAGTTGTGTTCAGAGACTTCCGGTTACGTGATGACGAAAGCAGACGCTTGATTTCCCAGCTCCGTCAGATCCGTGATTAAAATAGTCAAAACCCGAGAGATGTCCGACAAATGAACCCTAGACTGAAGGATAGAATCCCCAACACAATGAGCCAGGCCCAGAAAGTAAACAAGAAGAACGCAACAACAGGAAAACTCGACGAAATGAAAGCTAGCCAGAAGCAGCTAATGCTAACGGGCAGAATGCGTAGCATGAGCAGTGAACCAACAGGTGGGGAATCAGAGATGCTAGCGGAGTTGAAAAAACTCAGACAAGAAAACAGTGAGTCCTTTAACCCTTTGGAGTCGGTGGATGCGCCGGCGCGTCCAGGTGCGCATCATTTACGTAATTAATCATATATTTTCGATAAGGAGTAGAAATATGATTCAGATATCTGCGGAATCGCTTTCCAGCGGTACCTCCTGTGAGACTGTAACCAGGGCACAGCAGCCAATATGGCCGCTCAAAGCAGCTTGGCTTTACACTGTGGGGTCATTTGAGTGCAGGGAGGTAGTTCTAGTGTGGTCCTATAGGGTTTTCTTGAGTTGGACTTGTGTTGCGTTGAAACATTGCTAATGCAACTTAAGAGAGCTCTGATTCCAGTGTGCAGTTACCTTTCTATTGTATTCTTACTATTTGTACTGTACTTGCTGTACATAAGTGGGTGCTAAAGTTGACTGAACTGTGTAAGAGTTACTTGTTTGATGATGTAGCACATATGAAATTGTGAATCAATGTGCAGCACTGCCACTTTGATCAAGCTAATTATGTGCTTTTTCTTGTTTTACAGTGAAAACGCCTGACCACGGCATTCGCCGGTACAACATGGTACTGGAGATGGTGAAAAATCAAGGAATCAGCAAAGCCGAAGCATACACCAGGCTTGGTGTAGATCGAAACACAATTGTGTATCAGGCGCCGATTGCGGAAATTGCAGCTGTAAAGTAATCTATAATCACTAAAATTGTTAACATGTATTAGACACAGGCTACAAAAGTAGCAACAATCATACAGCATATATAGGCCACTGCAATGAACACACACACAGTTTCCCTAGGCATGTTTAACGCACACACATTGGCCTTCTCTCTGAACTTCCTCTATCCTCGGTTGTCCGCACACTTTAAATGAATACATCTATTGATAATTCAAAACGACCATTATCTCTCTAACTGTGTGTGACCTAACTCAGTGACATACATCATTTAGCTTAGCATGTGATCTGTAATGAATACCAGAAATACGCTGTATTAAACATTCTGCTATGGAAGGGTGCAGTGTCAAAAGTTCATAATATGTGTGCTACTTCATGATTGTGAAACTAGCTAGAGGAAGTGACATGTACCAAGAGTTCAAGGGGTGTGTGCTGGCAATGTGTTGGTATGAAATGAAGATTAAAGTAACCTGTAGTCTGTTTCTATATAACATTCTTATTATTACATTGTTTGCTTATTGTGCTCATTGTATGTGCTGCGACTAAAGTAACCTGTTTTCCCAGTGTCCAGCTATGAGTTTGCTTAAGAATATATGTGTGCTTAATTACACTGGTTCCTCTTTAATAGCAGACTGCATAACAGGAAGCTCATCCCTATCTTTAATAGCAGACTGCATAATAGGAAGCTAGAAATATGAAGAGATGAAATATCAAATATTGGGACATAGCGGGTCAAACATCGGTTATGTGTAAACTTGAACACAACTCACGCGCCAGCCATCTCCTTGTAAGGAGATGGCGCAAACCAGACGGAGTCAACGGCTGCTGACTCATTGCCTAGGGACACAACTCCTCCCTCCTGTTATTGTATAAACACTGTATGATTCTTGCAAGGAGCATTAGCTGATCCTGGAACGTTTCGTGATCGGTCCGGAACGTTTCGTGATCTGTACTGTTGCTTTTACCATTAAATCAGCGTACTATTATAACTGTATCCTTCTCCGGTGTGTTGGTAGCAAAACGCCTAGGTGGTGGCTGAAAGCCCCCCCCTCCGCTACGCGCCGTTCGTTAGATGAGGCTGATTCTATTTAATAAAGAAAGGAATTGAAAACACCGGAATCAAAAGTTATAACAATTATCTGAGTTTACTGGTAGGAAACAAAACACGTATACAAGTTATTACAGAGTACTCCGGACTTCAGGTTTCTACTGCTGTGCGATACAGGTATCGGGACCAGCCAGTCAGCAAACAAGAAGCATTTTTACATACAAAAACAAGAGTATTCATATACATATTTTGGGGCGGAGATGTGTCGACTCTTCCTTCCCATTTCTCTCCGAAGCGAATCAGAGAGTCCGTGGGGAGGAGCTGTGTGAGCTGCTCACTCCCCCAGGTGTTTTTACTGGTTGGATCCACCTCTGGCCGGGTCCAATACAGCGAATCAGAGCTCTGGGAAAAGGTTTGTTTCTTCTTTGATTCGAAAGTTCACAAGGGCAGAGTCACTCGTTATCTCTGCACCGGTATTCACTCCCTTATTTTCCCAACAAGTTTTCACATAAACTATTCTTTCTCAGACAATTAAACGTTGTGCACAGATATAATGAGCCCAGAAAGAACCTTGAAAATAATATGATTGTGTGCTCTAGTAGAAGGAGGTGTATGTGTGTGTAACAGGACATCTGGGTCAGTGAGTTGCAAGTGAGAACACAATATATATTACTTAAAACAGTTCAAACAATACATGTTCACTAAAATACAATTCAAAATAATACATGTTTACTTCAATACAATTCAAAATAATACATGTTTACTTCAGGTGTTAAGTTCTTATTCTACTGCAGACTCCTCTCCCATCAACGAACGGCGCGGAGCTCGAGTATACCTTCACACCGCCTGACTCTAGGTGGCACTCCAACAGCTGTCAACCCAGAGCTCTACAAAACATTGAGGTCCAGCTTCAAAAGGAAGGACAGCATTAAGAGATTTGCTGAAACATGTAGGGGCTTTTGCGAGTAGGAGCCTATAGCTTCAGCAATCCTGAAACATAAGGACGATGGATCCTGGATATACACAGGAAATAAGTAGCAAATCTCCCCTTTCATCCTTTTTCGGAAGGGCGTTCAACTGAGTTTGTGGAAAACCAACTCGTTTTTTTCGAATGGTCCCATAACAGCCAATGTTTCTTGTGGACAAATCCCCAAAGAGGGTGGGGCTGGTGTAGAAGTTGTCCACAAAGAGTGTGTAGCCCCCACCGAGCAGAGGGAGTGGCATGAGGTCCATCACGGAGGAGTAGCTGAGTCCCTGGCCTTGGATGAACTCACTCTTCCCTGAGTACACAAAAAAATTCCAGGTGTATGCCGTTGAGGAATCCGCCAGCACAAACAGTTTGTATCCCCACTTTGTTGGCTTGTCTTTCATGTACTGCTTCATGCTGATGCAGACCTTGGAAGCCACCATCCTTTCATCTATGGAAATGTTCCGATAGGGCTGGAAATGTGCTTTGCAGGCAGTAATGATGTCAGTGTACAGGGGCTTGATTTTGAAAAGTCTGTCATGCTCGGCGGTGTTCCTTTTGCGATCGTTTTCCTCGTCTTCTTCAGGGTTGCTCAGGTGCAAAGACCACATGATGGCTTCAAAGCGTTGCCGGGACATCCTATCAGATGGGAATGAGAAGTTGTACGGCCATGTCTTCCTCCAGTAGTCCGATCGTTGGTGAATTTGGACGAGGCCTGTGAAAATGATAATGGCCAGGAAAGTGTAAAAATCTCTCGCGGTCAGCACTTTCCAAAGATATTTCCTTCCAGCCTGTAATCTCCTCAGGGCGTGGGCGTTATTGTTCGCAACGATTATATTAACCACGGCTGCGCAAAAAAAAAGCCTGAAAATCGAGAGGGGAGACCATGCTGCGGTGCTGTCAATGGTTGGGCCTGGGATCCTGGCTGGTATGAACCTCAATGGCTCTGGTCTTCGGTCTTTCTCCTCTCTGTTGTGCCACCTGAGTTCTTCCTCTGTTATAGCTCGGCCACGCTTCCTGGGTTTTACAGATGTTTTTCCTTTCCTTTTGTACGGCAGCTCTTTGGGTGTCTCAGAATCAGAAGATGATGGCTGAGGAGGGGGAGCAGAAACCCTTCGAGTGGAACGGCCTAGCTGAGTGGAAGCAGACGTTAATGGATGTGAGGGTGGGGAAGGCTGGGTGGATGGTCGTGGCTTTGTTGATGCAGGCTGAGTGGAAGTAGACGGCTGTGGATGTGAGGGTGGGGATGGCTGAGTGGCAGATGGGGGTCCAGAAGCCATTTCAAACTCAACTGCATCACTGAAAACAAATGTGGAAAAACGAAGAGATTAGATTAATTCACTGATTTATACTTATGGGATAATATTGGACTATACTATGGATGTCCCGATCACCTTTTATTGCTCCCGATCCGATTCCGATCATTTGATTTTGACAATCTGCCGATACCGATTTTTCCCGATGCGATCTTTATGCAATGCATTAACCTGTTACGCACGGCCCCCCCGGTACCGGGCGGATAAACGCGTCATTTGCAGGAAAGAACGTCTAAGGAATCTTAATATTTAATA
>CALSBW010022354.1:2569-14052 GCA_943590975.1 Lindbergichthys nudifrons | reverse complement strand
AGGGGAGTCGACAGGGGACTCTTGCGGGGTCATGAGGCACTATTTTCATGCATTTTTTCATGGATGAATTTGAAGTCATTTTTTTACTTTTTGGTCTGTTTCACCCAGTTCTTGCCACCGCGTTGCCTGGAGGATAGGACCGAGAGATGACAGACTCTCTGGCCACCTCACAAGTCACTATTGTTGGACACTTTCTTTGCTTTACCCCGGTTCTATCACTCTTTCCTCCTTTGACCATACAACCCGTTTCCTGCTGGGGTGGTGCCTGGTTCCGGGGCACCCCAAACCCTCTCATGGTCGGGGCACCATGAATTAATGCATCGGACCCAATGTTGCCATCACCAGCCCCGCGTTGGTGCGGAGGTGGGACCATCCAACCCGGTGGTAACCCAAGCCCTCCCTTGGTCTGTGCACCAGGAATTGATGCATCGGACCCAATGTTGCCATCACCAGCCCCGCGTTGGTGTGGAGGTGGGACCATCTGACCCGGTGGTAACCCAATACCTCCCTTCGTCCGTGCACCATGAATTCATGCATCGGACCCAGTGTTGCAATCACCGGTCACGCTAACGCATATAAACGGAGAAATAGAACAGCATTTTTATCAAATTCATTGTGTCTGTTTCAGTAAGGATGTCATTCAAATGCCCGGTGTGCAGAGTCTTCTATCTGGCGTTGAACAAACACCTTATATCACAAACATGCAGTGCGGAACTTGGAGGAGAGGGGAATCCTCCTGAAAATGGCCAGTGGCAGGATAAATGTTCGGGCCAAACCCTGTCCCATCGCAGGGTGTTCGTATGCTGGGAAGAGACTGGACCGTCATGTAACACATGACCACCCTGAGTTCTCCCGATATGAGGCCCATCAGGTCATGGCAAGGCTGAAGCATAGTGTGGCACTGCAGTTGCTCCATGACCTCCGTGAGACTAACCCCATCATTGGAATGGTTACATTATTGGATATAGACAATGAGGAGGAATACCCTGGGCACCCTCCACCGTTCTCCCCACGTACCGAGTGTGACAACGAGGACTGCAGGCAGGTGATGCTGGAAAATGTGGCATTGAGGGCTCAGAAGGATGCCCTCAATGATGAGGTGAAGACCCTGCGCTCCAGGCTGAAAAAGGAGCTAAAACCCAGGAAGCAGAGTGCCACTGCTGCTGTGCTTGAGGAAGAGGACGAATGTATACGATTTAAGGGCCTGGTAATCCCAAGTACCTCCGGCATAAACACAGTAGTCTCAGGCAGCAATACCCCTCTCAAGACCCCGGTCAAGACTGTCATGCAGTCCCCAGTAGCCTCCGGTGGGAAGAACCCTGTCAAGACCCCGGTCAAGACTGTCATGCAGTCCCCAGTAGCCTCAGGCGGCAATACCCCTCTCAAGACCCCGGTCAAGACTGTCATTTAGTCCCCAGTAGCCTCCGGTAGCGATACCCCTGTATGCCAGAAGACCCGTGCGTCTGTCTACAATAAGCTGAAAGCTAAGCTGGCTAAGGACTTGCCCTCTCCCTCAAATTACTGATCCACTGGGAATGGACGGGAGAAGACCATGCGTGAAATCACGTTGCCTAAAAGCATGGAGGCCTACCTTCAGACATACAGGGATCATTGTTTGGGTGTCGCTCCGACAGTAAAACAGAAAGACAATGTTCTGTCGAAGGTCAGCCGGATAAAGAACTTCATAGTATACATGGCCCATGGTGTTAATCGGTTGTCAGACTGGCTGTTCCTAACAAACATGAAGATGATCCGTGGCTGGAGCAAGTATATTGCAAAGTCGGGCCGGGCAGTTACAACATCAGAGTTCTTCCTGAAGAATGTGAACCACTTCATGGGGTACATGTCTGAGTCAAAGCCCCGGGGGTTCAGGCTCACCCAGTCTGATATGACCCACATAATCAGAGAGGTGAAAGCCAACATGAAAAACTTGAATAAGGCAGTCACTCTCCACCAGTTTAAGGTGAAGAGGAACAAACTGGATCGTCTGCCGAGCCAGGCAGAGCTTCTCGCCGCCATGGCGGCCGCTGAGAAGCGCATCCGGGAGCTTCTCGACCTGATGGCCAGCAAGCTGACCTCAATCACCCAGTACTTTCTCTATGGCTATCTCACCCTCCATTGGAGCCTCCTGTATGGCCACCGTCCGGGCGTGTATGCAAACATGACCAACACTGAGGTCTTAGAGGCGGACAAAAGGGGAACTGCTGAGGGCTACATCATCCATGTGCAGGATCACAAGACAGCCAAGACATTTGGCGAAGCACAGCTGGCGCTTACAGTAAAGGAGTTTAGCTGGGTCATGCGGTGGATGGGGATTAAAGAGGCATTGCTGGGTCCTCAGAATGAATTCTTCCTTTTCACAACGGGGATTTTGGCCTCCAAGAACCTGAACGCTCACTTGATGAGGGCATGGGCTGATGCTGGGCTAGAAACAGCCGTCACCTTCACAATCCTGCGCACTGCCCTGGCTGACAATATCAAGCATCACCAAGATCCAGAAAGCCGGTCGATTCTCGCCAGGTTTATGTGTCACGACGTAACCACGGCTGACCGGTTCTACATGAATGCCTGGAATACGTTTTTAACGTGCCTAAACTCAGTCATTCACAAAATATATTTATATTTTAATGGAGCCTCGTCAGGCAGATCAGGATCTTGATCCCTGGGTGTTATTTTCCCCATAATGACCAAGTCGCTGCACATTATCCCGCTTATTACATGGCCATATTCTCAACAAAGTAACGACATGACTCCCAATATTAATTGAAATGCTTTTATGGATATAGAAAATGTTTTTATTGATTTAAAAAATAGTTGTATGTATTGATTTAAATAGACATGCATCCGCTAAGAAAAATAGTCCGTTGTTACCGTTTTTTAAACAGTCTGAATGAAACGGCAGCTCTCAGCTCAACTTTTTTTTTGTGAGTCACGACCTGGCTGTTTCATTCTAACATAACGCTCCACATGTTACTGTTTCCACTTGGACTTCAATACAGCTACACCATTGTTTGGTTTCCATGGTAGCGCGTCTCTTTAGTAGCGCGCACACCTTTCCTGTAAATTACAGGTCCAGCCAGGCAAAACAGTGCACTTCTCTTTCCCGCACTACTGTGACAGACCATGGGGCTGGGTCAGCCACTAACATATTCATATTTCTCTTCTCAAAAAGAGAAATATGAACGTTAGTTTTTAACTGAAATGATCAAATAAATTCAAAATGTCACAGTGTTTACAAACATTGACCATACCGTTCACCAGCCCCCACCCCCCTATGCCTACTGTATGTTGAGTATACTCTTTGTTTAAAACTAATTGGCCATCGGAATGTGTGTGTCCCAACCCCCCCCTGTGATCTCTCTTCTCCAGCAGTCTGTAGTTTTGTGTTCGCATATGCTGTCGCAGTTTCTGTTGTTTCTATTGCGCATAGGGTCTGTGTATGAAAGGGTCTGTGCCAGAAATATCAAACATTTAATAAAAGTGAAAAACAATGAACAAGGCTTAACGTATTAATAATAATTAATTATTAGGGCTGTCAAGTTAACGCGTTAATAACGCAAAAAAATTAACGCCACTAATTATTTTAACGCGATTAACGCATGTGTATTTTTTGTCCTTGCCCGCCCCGCCTCGTAGTTTCAGAGCGCATCGAGTTTAAAATACCATCTACAAGCTGATGCTGACAGCCCCGCTCCTGCCGCCCGCTTGTGGCAGACCACACTTCCACGCTCACCGGCAGGCCCGGACTGGCCATCGGGAGGACCGGGAGGGTGTGTGTATGTGTGGGGCGAGCGAGGCACACCTTACGTGTTGTTGTTGTTGTTGTTAGCATCTGGTGCTAGCTAGCTGCGCTAACGGATATAAGGAGCTGTTTCAATGAAAACAGAGGTGCGACATTTCGCCGACAACTGCGCCGAGCACTTGACTTTATGCAGGTAGCCAGACAGTGGGACATTGTACGAAAAGTCAGCACGCTTAGCACGGATAGTGCGCGCAACATGATTGCAGCGTCCAGGCAGCTCCCGTTCGAGCATATAGGCCTGGAGCTGCACATAGCTCCAACGATCCATCACAGTGTCTCCACACACACACACACACACACACACACACACACACACACACACACACACACACACACACACACACACTTCGTATTGTATGAGAGAGGTTCCAGGTTGAATTGAGGCGAATATTTGTAATGTTCAGAGGTTGTTGTGTTTAATATTCATGAGAATATTTGTCATTGTTCAAATGATAATAAACAAACATATAAAGCATATTTGTCCACTCATATGTTGATAAGAGTATTAAAAACTTGAAAAATATCCCTCTAAGGTACATTTAGAACAGATAACAAATGTGCGATTAATTTGCGATTAATCGCGATTAACTATGGACAATCATGGGATTAATCGCGATTAAATATTTTAATCGACTGACAGCCCTATTAATTATATTTATTTTGTTTGGATGTACGATTTTTGACTTTGTTTAGAGCAGTGATCTTCTCTTCTTCTCTGCAGCAGAGAGCTAAGCGCTGTCAGACCGGACCTAACCCTAACCCTGAAAAGTATTATCATCTGAAAGTAAAATGAATCATTATGTTATTAGTATTAAATACATATAAGTATTTTTACAACTTGTATTTAGAAATACTCCGTTGTAATTATTGATGCATAAATGTGTTCATCCATTCAATGTGGAATCTGCTATAATTGGGTTAAAGGTAGGGTAGGTAAGTTTGAGAAACCGGCTCGAGATACACTTTTTGTTATATTCCATGGAATGCTCTTAACATCCCGATAGCAATGAATATTTTAAGTGCTTTGACAAAAAATCCATAAAAAAATGTCATCTGTGGAAGCCGTAATACTGTAAAAAGTACGACCAATCATGTTAGCCGGCCCGGCTAAAATAACTGGATGGCCTACCTGCCTGTCAGCCTTCCATCTGTGCACAAACTTATCTCGTGCCCTCATTGGTCATGTGCGCGTTCGTGTGTGTTGGAGGAGGGCCTCTATAAGGAAGTGGCAGATTTTCTCCGGTTGTGCATTTTCAAATTCTAGCGATCTCGAGCCGGTTTCTCAAACTTACCTACCCTACCTTTAATGTATGATATTACTTAATAATACAATACATTATAATATATGATATGATAATTACATTTTAATTGTATTCATTTCTTATTTCATAGAAACTTATCAAACATGTTATTAAAGAATGGTGATATACACAGTGATAGATGTTAAGGACTAACGTTTATAATAAATAGCCTAGTATTTATCCATATTCATAATAATATTTATATATTCAACAACCATTTTTAATGTAAAAGGTTCATAAAATAAAAACACAACACTGTCATTGCAAGTGACACTCAGTTAGTTGACTTTTATGTTCAACTGCTACATTTGTTACTGATAAAAAAGGGCTTCTACCGAATTACCTTAAATAAACTCACTAATTAATGAAACCAGTTCAATATGCATTATTCTTATTCTTATCATTCTTTATGAGCGCAAAAATAGTCTTAAAATCAGACCTGTTTTTTAAATGAAATCTGACGGCAGGCAGGCAGCTCTGATCACCTAATGATAAATGCGCGACACCTAATCGCCGGCCATTCAGCCACAGCTCCCTCTACTGTATGCAAATCAAACTGTAGACGGTGTGAAAGCGCCTATTGTTTTAAATAATGGTCGGAATGTGACCTGTGAGCCTTCTGAATTACCGTGGGATAGCACATTCTAAACTAAAATGTTCAATCAATAAAGTAACATCTTATCTTATCTTATCTTAATAATATCTTCATATTAATAATAATAATAAATCATCCAGTATGTGTCCGAAAGGGAGCAGGAGGAAGCAAACACAAAAATATACAAAAAATGTACTGCATATTAAAGCAAACGATTGTAAAGGTAAAAGTATGAGCATATCGAATAAAGATGTGTAATGTAAACATTTACATTATTATTATGATTATTTAATATATAAAGACTATATATTATTGAATTACAAGATTAGATATACTTTATTTGATCTAAAATATTGATGTGTTCAAATGCTCTTCAAAACACAACTGAAAGTCCATGAAAAGTTTTCTTTCTGTATTTGTGAATGAAGCGCCATCTCCTGGTTAAATCCTGAAATTGAAAATCTGGAAACGCCCTCTTGGATAATAGTGGGAGGGCTTAACATTCCCAGATGCTGGTTTTAGGCAGGTCTTAGGCAGGAAGCTGTAAGCTGGAGTCCTATCTGGAGTGCTACATCTGTCTGTTTCCGGTGACTTTATTTTGAAATGTAGTTCCTGAGGAACGGCTAAAAAGCCAGAGATGATAGAATTAAACGAATAAATAAAAACAAGGATAATTGTGTGTTATTGTTGAGTAAATAACAGTGTGTTATTTAGAAAAGAATAACAAATTAGAAGGAAAAAAAGATTTAAAAATACAGATTTCAGTATTTTGAGGCTCTGAGCCCCATTTATTTTCCTCACAGATGGCAAAAAAAGTCCGACATTATACGATTTAAAATAAAAACAATAATCGTGGCTTGATAATGAGTAAGAACATGTTTTTCTGAACCACACAGCTTCCGGGCTTCCAAGACCCGACCGGACAAAAAGACGTGTTGCGGGCACGAAACATACTACCAATAGAAATACATTGCTTTTAAACTCGTTCTGTGTGACACGAAAAAAAGGGGAAAATCGCGATGGTGAAGTCAAAGTCAAAAAGTCAAAGTCAGCTTTATTGTCAATAATTCTACATGTTGTACATCCAGAAATATCGAAATATCGTTTCCCGCAGTCCTACAGTGTGACATATATACATCAAACAAAAAACAAAAAGGGCCTAGATAAACATGGTATACATTAAAGGGCCCATGTCATGGCCATTTCCACTGATCATAATTACATTGTTGAGGTATACTAAAATAGATTTATACTGTGCAATTTTCCAAACTCACATTGGTTTCGCATACAGCATCTCTGTCAAGCATGTGTATTCAGCAGTATTCACTCTCTCCACTAAACGACTCGATGGAGCTCTTGCCCCCCCCTCCCTGTGAGCCTAGTGTGCTCCGATTGGTCAGCTCGGCCACTCTGTTCTGATTAGTCAACCACCAGAGAGGCTCCGCCCATGTCTAACAGTGCTTTTCCCGGCTGCTCTCAGCGGAACATCAGTCTTATCATGGCGTCGGTAGAGCCGTATATTTTATACGCTAACTAACCGAACTGTACCTACAACTGTTGTTATAGAAGAGTGTGACGGCCCCAGGGCCTTTGTCTTACGATGGGGTGGAGCTGAAGAGGCTAATCAGCGCGATCACGGACACCTGCCCGGAGCCCCTCTCTCTCTAGGCTCAGCGATCATCTCCCCTCGACCACCTATCTCTGCATTTACCACAATAAATGTGCCGTGGTTTTGTAAACTCGTGTATGTCTCCTTGTCTTTCCGTTGTGGCCTACGAGCCGGTGATAACAAAGAGTAAGTTATTTGTACCGGTTATAAACTACTACCGTTTGATGAGAAATCAAATCATGGTTTGCTATATATGAATGATGTTATAGGAGCAAATAATTCAGGGAAGAAAGGATAGGCCTACTAAGTATTTCCATCAAACTTTATTTTTAGAAATGTACAAAATGAACGTAAATATACATATATACACGGTATATCGTCAATTACTCCCCGTTGTCATCTTGCCTATAGCAGCCGGGAGGCCTCAGTGTGGTAGTCCGGTCCCCGTCATGTATTGTCCGGCAGGATCTGGCTGGACGAAATCAAATGCAAATCACAAAATATTAGATTCGTTAGTAGTAGTTGTGGTAGGAGTGTGGATCTATCTAATCCATCTATATAATCAACACAGTCAGCTTGCCAGCTAATATGCTAACCTAGCTTTGTTTACCTTGGTAGCTAACGTTAGCTCGGAGGAACGGCAACTATAATGTTGAGTAATAAAACTACTATGAACAAAAGCTAGTGGTTCATATTAGGCTAGCAATAACGTGTTTATAATTGCAATCTGATACGGGTAGTCTGCTACCTTCGGTCATACATTGTAACGGTCATGAATACATTGTTTTTGCGCTAGCATGTATAGCTAGCCTCGTTAGCTATACATGCAGTATGTACATGTACTGTCACAATGCACGGCAAATCACCCGGAGTATACTGTATGAGCTGGGCTTGTTTAGTGTAATAAAACCACTATGAACAAAAGCTAGTGATTCATATTAGGCTAGCAAGAACGTGTTTTCCAGAGCAAACCCATGTAGCTCCATTGGTTAGCTCGGTAGCATACACCCTACGCCAGCTATAATGTAATTACGTTTCGCGACTGACCGTACGGCAAATCACCCGGAGTATACTGTCTATGAGTATTTCGTGTGTGAATGCAGACATTCTCCTGCTATGAGATACATGTACTGTATGCAAGGCCATCTGCTGATATTAGAGTTGATATATGGAAATGTTAGCACAGTTAGCACTGTGTCAATAGCTTAGCAGTCCGACACAGTTTATACATTTAAACAGTCTTGTTTGATAAATACACAAATAACAATGCAAACTTACAGGTTGTGTGCCCGAATCTGCCCCTGCTCCAAACGGTCCAAACAAGCTGTGCATATCCGGCCTCAAACTGGGCAATGTTTTGGAAGCTTTCGTCTGTGAAATGCCGGTTCTTCGAATCTCTGAAGGAACAGTGTTAAAAAGACATTTCAACCACTGACTTCGTCGTGGTTCTTCCGTCGGTAGGACAAACAGCTCAGATTTCTCCTCACATTTCAGGAAACAGGTCCTTGGCTGTGGCATGACTGGATCGATTGTGAACTGAACCAGAGCTTCCAACAGTAAATGTTAGGCTGGCAGAGGGTGCGGCCAGCGCCGCTGGGTGTGGCCATAGCTCTTCGGGATTGGTCCATTTCGTTCCGGGTACCGCATGACATCATGCGGTACCCGGAAGAATCAAATGGGCAGTGACGTATCTCCAACGAGGCGTTTTGGGGAGGTATTTTCTGTGTTAGAGTTTTACTCGCTACAGGGTGTACTTTGAGGGTTTTGACTCTGCACACCGTTTACATGCATAAAAACCTTCATAACACACAAGGGGACGGGTAATAACCGGAAAAGCATGACATGGGAGCTTTAAACAAAACAAAGGGCCTAGATAACCGGGGTATACAGTTTAAAATGTTAATAATATAATTTAAGTGTTCAAAGTACAGTTTCAGTGCAGTAGCAGCGGAGATGGGCAGAAAAGTGAGTTTAGGGGGTTAGAGTCCAGGACCATTTGGGGCAGGGGAGAAAGGTCGGAGGCAGGGTGGAGAGTTCAGGGGAGAGATGTCAGAGGGCGGAAGAGATGGAGGGAGGGGAGAGAGTTCAGCAACCTGACCGCCTGGTGGAGGAAGCTGTTACCCAGCCTGGAGGTGCGCGAGCTGAGGCTGAGGAACCTTCTTCCTGAAGGCAGGAGGCTGAAGAGGCTGTTGGAGGGGTGGGTGGAGTCACCCACAATGCTGAGTGCTTTGCGGGTGAGGCGGGTATTGTATATGTCCTGTAGTGAGGGGAGTGAGGCACCGATGATCGTCTGGGCAGAGTTCACTATGCGCTGCAGGCTCTTGCGGTCGGCGGCGGTGCAGCTTCCGAACCACAGCGTGATACAGCTGCTGAGGATGCTCTCGGTGGCGCCTCGGCAGAAGGACAGCATGATGGGGGGTGATGCTCCCGCTCGCTTGAGCTTCCGGATGAAGTACAGGCGCTGCTGGGCTTTCTTCGCTAGTGCGGTGGTGTTGTTTTTCCAGGTGAGGTCCTCAGTGATGGTCACACCAAATAATTTGGTGCTGGTCACCTGCGTCACAGCAGCGCCGTTGATGGTCAGGGGGAGTGGGGGTCGACGGTGGGTTCTCCTGAAGTCAACAACTATCTCCTTTGTTTTCTCCAGGTTGAGGAATAGGTTGTTGTTTTGGCACCACAGGGCCAGCTGGTTCACTTCCTTCCTGTAGTTAGTCTCATCGTTGTTGCTGATGAGACCCACCACAGTGGTGTCGTTTGCAAACTTCACGATGTGGTTGGTGCTGAAGGTGGGTTTGCAGTCGTGGGTCAGCAGAGTGAAGAGAAGGGAGCTGAGCACACATCCTTGGGGGACCCCCGTGCTCAGTATGAGGGTGTCTGAGGTGTTATTGTTGGCCCGTACAGCTTGTGGTCTCTCTGTGAGGAAGTCCAACAACCAGTTGTAGAGAGAGGGGCTGGGGCCCAGGTCTGTAAGTTTTTGTACAAGCTGCTGGGGGATGATGGTGTTGAATGCTGAGCTGAAGTCTATGAATAGCATTCTGACATAAGGGTCCTTAGTCTTAGCCTAAGTGTTAGTGTCCAAGTGTGTGAGGGCTGGGTGGAGAGCGGAGGAGATTGCATCCTCTGTGTACCGTTTAGCTCGGTAGGCAAACTGAAACGGGTCCAGTGATGGGGGGAGGGTGGATTTGATGTGCTTCATGACCAGCCTTTCGAAGCACTTCATGATGGTGGAAGTTAGTGCGACGGGGCGGTAGTCGTTGAAGCCGGATGGAGATGACTTCTTTGGCACTGGAATGATGGTGGTTTCCTTGAAGCACGAGGGAACAACAGCCTAGCTCAGGGAGATGTTAAAAATGTCTGTGAGGACATCTGTGAGCTCTTCCGCGCAGTCCTTCAGCACACGACCAGGAATGTTGTCAGGTCCTGCAGCCTTGCGGGGGTTAATCCTCAGCAGTGTGCTCCTCACACTGGCTGGTGAAAGACGCAAAGCCTGGTCGTCGGTGGGGGGGGTTGTTTTCTGCGCAGGTGTGTTGTTCTGTGCTTCAAAACGTGCAAAGAAGCCGTTGAGGTTGTTGAGCAGGGAGGTATTACTGTCACAGGTCAGTTTGTAGTCCGTTAGGGTCCTTATGCCCTGCCACCCCTTATGAAACAAAAATATATTGTAATATATTGGTAAATATAATACAATATACTGGATCATACATTTCCATATATGGGAAAGTAGTCCTTATATTTTAAAATATATTGCAATATATGCATGGACCATGTATGGCTATATATTGATACATATAAAAAAAAAATATTGCAATGAAAACAAAAACTGCACTATACATTTATATGTAATAGTTTTATTGAAACACTCATTTATCTTTCATGAGTTACACAAGTTTATATAAAATTGAACAGATATTCATAAACAGTTATCTCACTTCGTTTTGTATAGTTACCCACTTTATATATGAACATATGTTTGATGGTAGCCTATATATTAAAAAAGTACAAATTGTCCATTGAATGATGGAAAATAATATACAGTTTATAAATATATACAGACACACACATATATGCACGCATATATATATATATATGCATATATATAAATATGCATATATATATTCACATATATATATATATGCATATATGCACGCATATATATATGCATATATGCACGCATATATATAT
>CALSBW010022353.1:0-36395 GCA_943590975.1 Lindbergichthys nudifrons | reverse complement strand
TTTAAACGTTTAGTTTATACAGTGACTTGAGGGCAGCTGCTCTACAGACAAAGCCTGGTGCGCCTAACTTAAAGGTCTCCTATCATGCTATTTTTAGGCATATATTATAGGTCTCAGATATATAAAAATATATAAAAATATCTCTATGAAGTGTTTTGCTCAAAATATCAAATAGACCACCCATTCTAGCCATGCCTCATATCCCTCTATTTCAGCCCTGTTACTAAAGTGCTGATTCTGGGTATAAAGCTCTAAAAAAATTAAAAGAGTGGGCAGAGCTTATGCCTGCTCATGCAGGAGAATTCTACCGGCAGATACTCAGCTAAATGCTGCCGTGATGAAATGCCATATCATGTTCCAAACCACATCAATGATTGTTTCTGAAACAGTATGGATCTCAAATGCTTTTTCTCTCGCGGGTGTAAAGGTTTACCACAACGTGAGTACCTTTTTTTATTTCCTGCTTTTTTACACATACTCTCTCCAGTACTGGTTAGCTCTGAGAGTTACGCTGCGTCCACACGGCGGCGTGCGTTGAAGCTTGCCGGCGGGTGTGTCTGAAGCTCAACCAACAACCAATCACATGAATCTCCCGCCCCGGACACACAAGCACGCGATTTGATTGGCTAGAGCTTGTACTGGCATATGATTTGATTTGCTGACGCTTCCGTCGAAGCTTCAAAAGTTGAACATTGCTCAACTTTTGAAGCGAGCAACTTGAGCAAAGCGAACCGACGCTCCAACAATGCAGTTCGGCAAAGCGTGTCATCACCCCATTCAAAGTGAATGGGCAGAAGCTTTGAAGTTTCAACGCACGCCGCCGTGTGGACGGGCTGTCAGTGATGCTTGCTAATGTAAACAAAGACCATATTACTTCCGAAACACGTCGTGCATTGTTTCTAATAGCAACGTTTCTGATAGGGCCGTGGGTGTAAAGCCAGCCCACATTTCCGATATAACGTCATATTGGCAGGAAATCTGGATCAGCTCCGTTGTACCCCCATTTTTAGAGATGTGCGCACGGGGGGAAAAGAGAGAGGGTTCTTTCCGGGCCAACAACCAGGCTGAGTCTGGCTGAGTATGCTAAACTAGAGAGAGAATCGCTGGCAAGGGGGCTACAACTACAACAAGATGAACATATTTGACCGTGATTTAATTGTAATACACGTTTCAAAATGATGCTGAAGTAACAACATACTGATACCGGTTAGTACAAACCATGAATTAATGCTTTGACAAGTCTGCAGACAGACGGCAGGAGAAAAACCTTTTAAAATGCGTGTTTTCTGAATGGAGATCGGCTAAGCTAACGCAGTATATGCTCCGACCGTCCAGACTCACAACAACGGCCTATACAGACATAAATAAACCAGCGACTGTATTCGCCATGACACAGACAGTCTGTGGTTTGTACTTGTTTAACTTTTGTCTAGTTTCTGAACAGATATGAGGAGCTGTGAGCTTGAGTGCTAACAGCTAACGGCTGATGTTGTTTTTCTGGGGTTCTCATTGAAGATGACGTCACGGCTCCGCCTACACTGCGTTACTATAGATACTACCCCATTCCTAAACTGTAATGGAAATGCGCCATTAGTGAGTTCCCTGACACAACGGGGACACATATTTATGTATAAAAGACATAAAAAAGTGCATTTTGCATGCCTTTAATATTATCCGTATGAGTTGAGTTACAACACCAAAATGAACTTTATATTCTCACAGTATGTCAAAAATGAAAAAATACATAATGGCAAACCTTGCTACACAGCGCCAATCCAAACACAAACAAAGCGACGACCCACAAAGAGATGAACTTTAGTATTTTGATCAGCTTCCATGGCGTCTGTACATCTTCAATGTCCGGAACATCTCGAGCCGTATCCCACGGACTCCTAAATTAAAACATCACAATGTCAAAGTCTGAGGTAGGAAATAAAAAAATATATATATACAGTAACAATTGCAAATATATCAAGTAATTATAATAACATTCAAAACAGAAGATTTACAGAATTTACAAAGTATACCAATACATTTGCCTGTCCTCTGTAAGAAGGTGTCGGCGACTGACATGCAAGGAAGAACGGCTGTCCACAGGCTGTTCCAACGTTATTAACTTCCAGTGTAGTGAATTGAACATGCAATTGTAATTGGGTGTGTGGTTGGTATATTTGCATGCACGTACACGCATGTTCCACAACACACAAACTGAACAACACTAATTTTGTCCGATCGCTACCAGTGTCATTAGGCGAGTTCACACCGGAGTACTTTTCCCCGTACTTTTCCCGTTTAGTTCCGTTAGTACCCCTTATGTCGCGTTCACACCAAAAAGAGTACTTAGTCCTGGGAACTTTTACCCCCATTTTTATTGCCTGCTGAGAGGTGGTACCCCAGTGCCCCAGTTCTGATTGGCTGGGCGAATTGCAAACCATGCCCCGTAAAACTCTGAAATGTTTTGTAGAGCCACCATTTTATTATCCTCGCATTAGCATTATTAGCATTAGCATTCGCCCAGCGCACAAACGCAGAGAGACTAACTTATGGCAACACAAAAGAAAACATGGAAGCGGTGGAGATGAGGAGGTGTCGGCGTTCTGGCGATTTACTCGGAAGGCTTCAGTAGAAGCTGCTGGGAGTCCCAGCAGCTTCTACTGAAGCCAGTCCCCAACTCTGGGGACTTCCAGCCGGGGACTTCGGGTGGCAGTATCTATACATCCATGGGCAGTATACGCCGTGAAGTTGTTTGCGGCCTGCCATTAAACCCAAAGCAGAAGAAGACGAAGTGACGTCAGCGGCTCATTTGCGTAATCTTCCCTCAGGGAACTTATTCCGGTATGAACGCGATCGGCTCTTAGTTCCATAGGGGAACTAAATGCTGGGAAATAAGTGCTGGGAACTAAGTACGGCAAAGTACTTGGTGTGAACGCGGCTCTTGCGATCTTGTTATAACAACAAGAACATGTTACTGATGTAATATGGTTGAGACCATTTGGGCTTATTCTAGAGAGGTGCAAGGAATAGTCCAAGTAGTGGGGGAGTTTTATACAATATGTTTAAAACATAAAGATAAAAAGTTTTTTAAAAGTTATTGTTTAATGTTTTAAGGAGATGACGCTACTCAACCAATCAAATCAGTGCAGTCAGTGAGTCAGCACGATAGATTCAAACACACACACAGAGACGAGACAAGAAGAGAGAAACAGTCGGAGTAATTTCAAATGGCGGAAGGTAGACAGCGAAAACAGAGCATTTAATGACATTTTCTCTTACTGGACCTCTTTGAAATGCAATTGAATAACTGAAGTTACCTACTGTAACTCCAGCTTCTATGAGTATTGGCGTAGCCCTCTAAGGCTATCGCTATTGGGTAATCGCCCTGCGCACCCGCGCAGCACTGAAACACTTGTAGTCCACGCCCGCCCGCAAGGTGGGCCCCACCCTCGGGCTCCCTTCCGGTATAAATAGGAAGGAGGCCCGACAATCTGCTCCCATACAAAATAACTTTTCTTCAGCTATTCGTGGAGCCAGTGGGGCCCAGCACTTAGAGGGCTACGCCAATACTCATAGAAGCTGGAGTTACAGTAGGTAACTTCAGTTCTATTTTGTATATGGCTTCGCCCTCTAAGGCTATTGCTATTGGGTTAAGGGCGATGCAAGATGTAGGCTGCGCCCCACTGGGTCCGCCCGGTACTAGAAGCACAGACACACCTGCTCAGATAACAACCCATGCCCTTTGCGCCATGCGAATGGCGCATCACAGTCCCTGGAATATAGCATAACATGAATATTTTCCATGAGGGGACGAGGCTGGGAATAATACATACCTGCCGCTGTGAAAAAGTAGAGACGAAGGTCACACTTTGCCCAGTGACAGAAAGGAGGGGGAATAGCAGCTCTCTGCGTGTAGATAGACAGGCAGGAGAGCGCACAGCTGGGTCCCCAACATCACTCACTCTGACAAGACATTCCGTACGAAATGTGTCAGGGGAAAGAGGGGGACGTCCCTCTCATAAGAGGGAAATACAGGCCACTCTCCGTGTGCCGAGAGGCAGGAGAGAGGCGCACAGCTGGATCCCTGACGTCACTCACTCTGACAAGACACTCAGCACAGGGTGCGTCAGAGAGGAAAGGGAGACATCCCTCAAATACAATTGAATAAATGAACAGGGGGGAAGACCAAGATGCAGCAGTGCAAACGTCTTCCACTGACATTCCTCCGTGCAAAGCCGTGGAGGAGGAAAAATTCCTCTGGTGGAGTGCGCATTGATGTTCTCTGGGGGATCCACCCCAGCAGAGACATATGTGACACAGCTTCACACAGCCAGTGTGACAGCCGTTGTGCAGATAGAGACTGCCCTATCGAGCACTCTCTATAATGCACAAACAGGCGCTGAGAACGGCGCAAGGCAGCCGTGCGCGCCACATAGCAGGACAGCTGAGATGAGACGTGGCTTCTTCCTCCGACCTGTGAGGAGGGGGAAAGAAGCCAGCCAAGGTGATCACTCTTGACCTAAAAGAGTTTGTGATGACCTTAGCCTTAGGCATGAAGCCGGGTTTAGGGCGTAAACCAGCTGCACTGCCATCTCCTTGGATCCGGAGACATGACGGAGCCACAGAGAGAGCGGACAATCACTCACCCTTTTCACTGATATTAGAGCCAAAAGTAATAGCCTACTTTGGCTGATAACAGTTTAAGGGGAACCTGATCTAAAGGTTCAAAAGGGCTTTGCTTAGTGCGCGTAACATCAAAGCCAAATCCCCCACTCGCATAAACGGCTGCTGCGCTCTGCGAGCACCTCTGTTCAAATCGCCGGGAATATACATTGCTCTGGTGGAGAGCAACGTGTGTGCGCGCCCAGAACAGCAGCCGCCTGGCTGCGTTCAGAAGCTGCGTAGATCGTACTCCTCCCTGGCGATTGAGGTAGGCTGCCGTGGCCTGTTGGCTGGGCGAATCAACACATGTTTGATTGTACAGCAACGGGGCAAAGTGCTGGAATTTCCTGTGTTTCGGGATGATGGGTACATGGAAGTATGCATCGTTCAGGTGGAAGTGAACCAGTCGTCCTCGTGAACACATTCCAGCGCCTGTTTGATCGTTAGCATGTGGAATACTGACAGAACGAGGATGGTCTCATTCCCCCAGTCTTTTTCCACTTCCCGTAAGACTGTTCCTGGGATGACAGGAGTGTTTCCTGTGTCCCATTGAACTGTGGGGGGGGGGGGAGAGGCGAACTGCAGGGTGTACCCTCTGCTGATCAGCCTGCTCATCCATCTGTCCATCAGACACACGCGCTACCACTCTGAGAAACACTCTGAGAGCGGGCGCACATGCTCGAGATGTGTTGTGGTCGTCATGGCGATGAGCCACGTCAGAGCCCTCGCCGCCGCAGCCCGTGAGGCAACCCAAGGTGGGCCTGGAGCAAAAGGGCTGTGAGGGAGCCTCCACACGCTGCGTTTCACTCCGGCTCTCATCATGAAGCGTGTACACGCTCAGGGGATGAGTGGAGGTGTGTGCCGTGACGTCCACATGAGGCGTCATAACTGCGCTCATGGGCTTATTACGTGTGTAGGAGACGTATCTCGGACAGAGGAATGCCGCGAGCTCTGCGGTTCATTAACCGATAGGTTAAAACCAGCAGGCTTCTGCAGCGAGCCCTGCTGTCTACTAATCAACAGATTGGTGGCAGCTGGCTTAATTAGCAAACTCTGCAGTTTATTAACAGAGAGATTAAAAACTGCAGGCTTTTGCAACGAGCCCTGCTGCCTATAACCTATCGGTCAGTATACTAACCGATAGGTTATAGGTAGCTGGCTTACACAGAGTGGGGGGTGAGAAACACTAGATACTGATGACTCAGACAAAAAGTTGGAAAATGAACTCTGTATAATTGGGAGGGCTGTTCTTATGTTCTCTGAGGGGAGGCTCACCTTCCCACACTTTGAAAACTCCAAGGTATTTTGTTATTTTTCATACTTTTTATTATTATTTTTTTTTTTCTTTTATTTGATGTGTTTTGTTTTTAACTTGTTCAATACATTGAAAAAAAAAAAAGATGACTTGAATCTCTAACCCACACCAGTTAATGACAAACTGAAATCAATTTAAATATGACATAACACAGTTTGAATTTAATCAAATAATAATGATGAAGAAAAAGAAGAAGCGTTGAATACATATCTACTACTATGCTTTAAACTACTTATTCATAATAATTAATACATATATAATAAATAATTCATGATATATGTTTTTTTAAATAAGAACCCCTTTCTGCTTGAATAAATGCGTAACTAAATTACCTTATTTAACTAACATGAAATATAAATAACTGCAACTACAGAAGTACTGGCTTTTTGATCATTCATAATTTTGACATTATTTCATATATAAAATTATTGATGATTGCTAGAAATGATCTTATATAACTGAAGTATAAATCAAAAGTATGTGAACTTACTTGTGAATATCTCTGTTGCTCTCCATCCCTCATTCCTTTCTGTTTGCAAATGGGTGCTGGTTGTGATGTGTGTTAACTTAAATACCTACTGTGACATCTGCACCTGTCTGAGAGATATTCCTTAGAACGCCACTCCCCATTTTTGTTCCAGCTTTCTTCAGTACTCCAGGTGGAACTAAAGTCTGATTTAAGTGTTGATTATATTTCATGATTAATCCAAATCTGTAAAGTAACTAAAGGTATTAAATAAATGTAGTGCAGTAAAAGTACACAATTTACCTCTGAATTGTAGTGGAGTAGAAGCATAAAGTAGTATAAAATGGAAATACTCAAGTAAAGTATAATTATCTCAAAACTGTACTTGAGTAGAGTACTTGAGAAAATGTACTTAGTTACACTACAAAAACTCGAAATCTTGCCAAGTATATTTGTCTAATATCTAGTCAGAATATGTCTCTACACCTGATATAAGACATAATAACTTCAGAAGTAACACTGCAGTGAGATATAGGGTCTTGTTTTTAGACAATGCATCATCTTGTTAAGTCAAAACATCTTATTTTGAGTTGTATCTCAGATGAAACACATCATTTTTTACATATGTATTGGAAAATTACCAACTAACATCAGAAAACTGAAAACTTTTGAGCATTTGCGGCTTATATTGTAACAACATTTCCTGATTCTGGTAAAATATAGTTCAAAATAAGTTCTCCCAGCTAATTACAAGACCTCATTTATCTAAATATCCCTTCTTATTTAAAAAAATCTTACCAAACTAATTTTCACTTGTTCTATTAGCAGATTTTTTACAAGTTTTTTTACTTTTAAGCAGCACGTGTCAGGTGACCGTGACTGCCTCATTAGGGAAGTAAAAACGAATTAGCATGGGGCAAAGTTATGTAAGATTGATCTAAGAGGAAATCAGTTTCCCTCTGCAGGTGACATAATCTTTAAGATGTGTGACCTAAGAATAATTTACTTCCTTATTTGTATCAGCTCTTTTCTTTGTACTTCCTTTAATCTCTTAAGCCCTGAGCCTGTTTTTCAGGTCTCAGAAAATCTTATGTCACAGGCTTCTCCAACAATGCAACATAATAACAATACAGATAGCAAGAGCAATACAAAAAGAAAAATAGTTATAAAATATGTGGAATAGTGCAGTACGAGTCTATATACAAGTTATTGGAATGATATATATTAGATATTAGATACATATTACTTAGTAGCAGATGAATGTTTTTGAAGTTGTTTCAGCAGTTCAATTGTTTAACAGTCTCACTGCCCGCGGGAAGCAACTGTCTCCGAATCTTCTTGTCTTTGCCAGGATGCTGCGGTAACGTCTGCCAGACGGCAACAGAAAGCACAGTTTGTGGCTGGGGTGATGGGGGTCTTTGATAATCCGTAGTGATTTCTTCCTGAGCCGCTGGGAGTAAAGGTCCTCCATGGATGGCAGCTCCGTCCTGGTGATGTGCTGTGCAGTTTTCACCACCCTCTGTAAAGCCTTCCGATTGAGGTCGGTGCAGCTGCCGTACCAGGCCGTGATGCTGCCAGTCAGGATACTTTCTATGGTGCACCTGCAGAAGTTGCAGAGTATCCTGGAATCCATTTTGAACCTCCTCAGCCTGCGGAGGAAGAAGAGCCGCTGTCAAGCTTTCTTGGTGATGGTGGTGGTGTGAAGAGTCCATGTCAGGTCCTCAGTGATGTGGACCCCAAGGAACCTGAAGCTGCTGACTCTCTCCACCGTAGTCCCATTGATGGCGATGGGGGCGTGTCCCTCTCCCTGCTGCTTCCTGTAATCCACAATCAGCTCCTTTGTTTTGCTGATGTTGAGATGGAGGTTGTTATCCTGGCACCAAGATGTCAGGTTTTCGACCTCCTCTCTGTACGCCGTCTCGTCATCGTCTGTGATCTGGCCGATGACGGTCGTGTCATCAGCAAACTTCACGATGGTGTTGGAGCTGTGTGTGGCCACGCAGTCGTGAGTGAACAGGGAGTAGAGGAGAGGGCTGAGCACGCAGCCTTGAGGGGCACCGGTGTTGAGAATCAGGGTGGAGGATGTGATGTTTCCCACCCGCACTACCTGGGGTCTGCCCGTCAAGAAGTTCAGGATCCAGTCACAGAGGTCGCTGTTGAGCCGGAGATCTCTGAGCTTGATGGCCAGCTTGGAGGGCACAATGGTATTGAATGCTGAACTGTAGTCAATGAACAGCATTCTCACTGTTCCTGTTCTTCAGGTCCAGGTGTGAGAGGGCAGTGTGGATGGTGAGGGCTATGGCGTCGTCATTGGACCTGTTTGCTTTGTAGGAAAACTGCAGGGGGTCCAGAGAGTCAGGGAGGGAGGAGGTGATGAATGATTTGACTAACCGCTCAAAGCACTTCATTATGATGGAGGTGAGTGCTACTGGGCGGTAGTCGTTGGGGCAGGTGATTATTGTCTTTTTCGGGACAGGAACGATAGTGGAGTGTTTGAAGCATGTGGGGACTACAGACTGCAACAGGGACCTGTTGAAGATGTCTGTGAACACCTCTGCCAGCTGAACTGCACACACCCTGAGAACAGGGCCAGGGATGCCATCAGGTCCAGGAGCCTTGTGTGGGTTAACCCTTTTAAAGGATTTGCACACATCTGCCCTGTTTAAAACAAAAGGGCAGGGTAGCTCCTGGTCCCTCTGTACCTCCACAGCCTGGCTGCTCTCAAAGCGTGCAAAAAAACTGTTCAGCTCATCTGGGAGAGATGCGCACGCAGACACTCCCGCAGCACCCCCCGCTGCTCCTTTGTAGCCTGTCATTGTTCTTAGTCCCGCCCACATATTCCTGGTGTTACAGCCTTTGAAGTCAGATTACACCTTCTCTTTGTACTGTCTCTTTGCATTGTTAATTGTTCTCCGGAGATCATACCTAGATTTCCTGTACTCCTCCAAATCTCCAGCTCTGTGCGCGATAGTGCGCGCTTTCAGCTTGCTGTGCACCTCGCAGTTTATCCAGGGCTTTTGATTTGGGAATGTTCGTACACAAACCTTCGGTACCACGTCATCGATGCATTTCCCAATGTAGCAGATGACAGTGTCTGTGTGTGTGTTGATGTTATTGTCCTCAAACACACTCCAATCCGTAGATGCAAAGCAATCCTGCAGTGCTGAATCTGACTCCTCGCTCCATCGCTGTACTGTCCTTGTCACCGGTCTGTCCCGTTTGAGTTTCTGCTTGTAAGCAGGCAGCAGCAGCAGTGAGATGTGGTCTGATATGCCGAAGGGAGGGCGAGGGAGAGCCTCCATCTCGAAAAGGGGAATAAACATGGTCCAGTATGTTTCCCCCGCGCGTCGGGCACCTGATGTGTTGGTAATAATTTGGCAAGACCTTCTTCATGTTGGTGGTGTTGAAATCTCCAGCCACAACGAACACCGCATCTGGCCGTGAAGTCTCGGTTTTATCAATAATCCCAAACAGCTGATCGAGTGCTGTGTTGTTGTCGGCGAGCGACTGCGGCGGGATATACACTGCTGTTATCACAACAGATGTGTTGGCAGATGAAAGGCCCGGCATGTGATCATGAGGTGCTCTAGATGAGCGGAACAGTCCGAAGAAATAATCTTCACATCTGTGCACCAGTTGTTATTAGTCATTACACACACACCGCCTCCCTTACTTTTCCCCGAGTTAGCAGTCCGGTCCTGACGAAAAATAGAGAATCCATCAGGAACAATGGCGGAGTCCGGGATAGCGGGGTTGAGCCAAGTCTCAGTGAGAATTAACACGTTACAGTTCTTAATGTCCCGTTGAAAAGCAATCCGGCTTCTGAGTTCATCTAGCTTATTTTCAATGGATTGAACATTAGCCAGTAGAATACTCGGAAGAGGGGGTCGATTCTCTCGTTTCCTCAGTCTGACCAGCAGCCCGGCCCGGCACCCACGCTTTGTCTTCTTCTTGCGTCTCTCAGGTAGAACAGCAACAGGTAGCCATGGCGAATCTCCATTGTCTGACGAAGTTTCGCAATTGAAGAAGATCCTCTCTGCTATATTGTATGGCAGAGTAGGTGCGGTCGGCTTGCATGTTGCGAACCATGTTAAAAGTAAAACGGCAAAAGTAAAATAAATATGTACAAAATACGAAAAGGGGCAAAGTTGGAGAGGAGCACAAAGACGATGCGGCCATCTTCACCGGCGCATCAAGTCGACACTCCCAGAACAAATGACCATATCTTCCCTTCTAAAAGGGTTATATTAATAATCTTTTTTCTCAAAATAATGATAAACCTGTGAGTTGGATGTAGAAAAGTCAGAATCAATATAGATGTTTTTTATTTTAAAGAAAATTCAGATTTTACATAGTAAAAAACTGTAAATTATAGTGTCCGTCCAAAAATTATGTTTTACTTATAGTGAAAACTACCCTTGGATGATGGGTTAGTAGACTAAAAGCTTTAGGAATCCAAAGTACAACATATAATAAGTACCCTGTATCAAGATTGATGCAAAGCAAGTGACATTTGACCTTTTTAGAGAGATTTAGCCAAAAACCCCACTTCTGGGGTCATTTGGGTGGATTTGACCTATCTCTGGCCCCACTTGCTCGATTTTGATGAATGAAATCTCTTTATAACCGCTAGAGCCAATGGAATCGAGGGAAAGTTATATACACACCAAAACGTTAACAAATAAGGAGTGAAAGTGACGCGTTACCAAAACCGGAAGCTGCATACACTCTTGGACCATTTTATGTTACCTTGAAAGAGAAAACAACACTATCATCCCATGCAAATGTGTGCGTCTTGAAAGCAAATGTTGGAGTGTAATTGTACAAATGATTTAACTTATTTAACTAACACACACACACACACACGCACTGAATGTACAGTCAGTGATATGCCCACTGTCGTGGCCCATTCTTGTGGGATATCTAAAACTGTGCCCCGTCAACAGGGATCTGCTTCTTGACTCACACGTTAAAAACCATCCAAATAAAGCTCTGTAGGCGCTGATTTCTTTGCCTTCCTTGGCCGATTTATTTACTTCCATATATTTAAACAAACAAAATAAACAAAATGATCAGTGTAACGTGAGGTCAAAGACTGTTCCGATTCCCCGTTCATTGCTGGAGACAATTTCCACGTCACGCTCAGTCCCACCCCTTCCTTATATGTGTGTATATGTGTGCTTGTATAGGTGTGGCTCGCACTAAATCAAAGTTTTCCTCCGAATAATTAATTCAGTACTAATACATAAATGGAAAGAATATATTAAGATCTAAATTAATAAGAAAAGAATACACTCATTGTCAACACAGAAAATGGCTCTAACATTCCAGCCCCTAATTGCATAGAATATAGCAATTACAACAAATAATAAATAGAGCCAATATTCAAAACAAATATTCATTTTCTTCTTGTCAGAGTTCATAGATGAAATTCATCTTGAGTTTCATAATTCGATTATCGATTTTTCTAGCTTCAGCCAGTAGTAGTAGTAGTCCAGTTAATCTCCAGCTTCCAGGAGCAAACAGAGTTTGTTGACAGGCCTCTGTAAAACACTTGTTTTTGTTTTAACTAGAACACTTCGGACAAGCTCTTTACTTCCTGGCAGGGTCTTCAGAATCCGTCCTAGCACCCAAGAGTTTCTGGGAGCCGAATCGTCCACAATAACAACGAGATCTCCAGGAAGAAAGTTCCTTCTGATCTTATTCCATTTATTTCGCTGTTGCATTGTTGGAAGATATTCTCTGACCCATCTATTCCAGAAAAGATCAGCCAGATATTGTACCTGTCTCCATTTTCTTCTTGAGTACAGGTCCTCCTTCACGAAGAGTCCAGGTGGCATAACAGGATTAGTTTTGAGCAGAAGCAGATGATTAGGTGTTAAAGGCTCCACATCATTCAAGTAATTTGTTATGGTTGTGATGGGTCTATCATTCATTATAGCTTCCACTTCACAAAAGGCTGTTTGCAATGCCTCATCATCCATGACTTGTTCTCTTACCACAGAGCACAGAATCTTTTTTAGTGACTTGATGAGCTCTCATACGCCTCCGTGGTGAGGGCCTGCTGCTGGGTTGAATATCCACTCGATCCCTTCTTGGAGAAGGATGCTTTGGATTTTGTCGTGGTTTAGTTCTTTTAATGATTGTTCAAGCTCCTTTTGCGCACCAATGAAATGTGTACCTTGATCAGATCTGATGGTTTTCACAGTACCTCTACGACATAAGAATCTCCATATTGCATTGATGCAGGAGTTTGTGTCCAAACTACTAGCCACTTCAAGGTGGATTGCACGGCTAGTTAGGCATGTGAAGATTACACCCCATCGTTTCACATTAGTCCGACCTCGCTTTATCTCAAACGGTCCAAAATAGTCCATACCAACTGCAGTGAAAGGTGGCAAATCTGGCATCACGCGGTCCTGAGGAAGATCTGCCATCTTTTGCTCTCCTACTTTAGACTGCATACGTCTGCAGAAAACACAGTTTCTGATGATCTTTCGTGCTGAGGAGTTTGAAGAGGACATCCAAGAGTGACCAACTTGGATGTGTATGTGTCTTAGAATGACTTCTGATATGTGGGATTTTTTGGGCAGGATTATGGGATTCTTAGCATTTACTGGCATAGCTGATCTGTTAATCCTCCCCCCAACTCTCAGTATACCTTGATCAATGATTGGGTCCATTTTTAATATAGGGCTGTCTTTTTGGCAGTATTTCCTTTTTTCAAGGAGGTTAATGTCCTGTGCAAAGTGTTGCCTTTGTTCAAATGCAAGTATGGCCATTTCAGCATTGTCCATATCTTCCACAGTCAGATTTGTGTTGACGGTCACTTTAAGGTTTATGGCCCGTTCCTTCAGTGATTCATTACTCAGCAGTAATCCAGGGTTTATCACCTTCCTTCTTTGAGTGATCTCCAAGAGCAATCTTTTCCATTTCAGGATCCAAGCTACAGCTTTTTTCAGGCTGTTCCAATCTGAGTAGTGCTCAATTAGTTCACTTGTGGGACTTTTCCCCTCAATACTCATCACATTTACATTGACATTCCTTTTCACTTCAGGATCATCTGGAGAAAGAGAGCTTTGTGACATTTTGTCTGGGTTCCCTGACCACTGAGACTCCTCCTCTTGCAGGAATTCGGGTCCATGTAGCCATCTTTTAGACTTTAGGAAGGATTCAATGTTTAGCCCCCGGGAAGCTTCATCGGCCGGATTACGTTTGGAGTCCACATATCTCCACTGAGTCTCATTTGACATGTCGTGAATAACTGCAATCCGATTAGCTACAAAATTGTGGAATCGCTTGGTTTGATTGCAGATATATTTAAGTACAGACCGGCTGTCTGTCCAAAAGATGGACCTTTGGAGGTTTAGCTGTAGCGCTGAGCATAACATCCGATCCATCCTTACAGCTAGGGTGGCTGCTGTAAGCTCCAGTCTGGGTATAGTCATCTTTTTGAGAGGGGTTACTCTAGCCTTTCCCATCACTAAAGCAACATGAACTTCCCCCAAACTGTTGACACATCTGAGATAACTTGCAGTGCCGTATCCTTGCTCACTGGCATCACTAAAGTGATGCAACTGCATGGTTTCCACTTGGCCAAAATCCTCAGGTTTGAAGCATCTGCTAACCTGCAAATGTTTTAATTGTTCCAACTCAGTCAACCATATTTCATATGGTTTGGAGAACTGACCAGGGATTGTTATATCCCATCCACACTTAGCCTGACAAAGACCTTGGAGAACTTGTTTTGCTTTTAGTACAAAGGGGGCAGCAAGACCTAATGGGTCATATACTGAACTGACAGTAGAGAGCACAGCTCGTCGGGTAAGGGTCCTGTTTTTTATTGCAATTTGGAATCCAAATGTGTCGTCTTCAATATTCCAGTACATTCCAAGAGCCCTTTCCATAGGTAGCTTCTCTCTATCCAGGTCCAGTTCCTTGATCTGTTTGGCTTTGTATTCATCTGGCATAGCGGCCAGGACAGCACGGCTATTGCTAATCCATTTTGTTAGTTTGAAACCTCCTTTAGCACATAGTTCACTCAGACTCTTAGTGAGGATAATAGCTTGCTCATCTTTTGCAACAGATTTCAGGCAGTCATCAACATAAAAGTTTGATTTAATGGTGTCAACTGCAATTGCATCACTCTTGTTCTTATTATCTTCTGCTGTCTTTTGCAGGGCAAAATTGGCACAACTTGGTGAGGAGATGGCACCAAACAAATGAACTTTCATTCGGTATTGCTCTAAACTTTGGCTTGTGTCACCATTTGGCCACCATAGAATCTCAACAAGTTTGTGTCTTTTTCGTGAACTCGAACTTGGTGGAACATCCCTTCAATATCTGCCATGATGGCAAACTGTTCCTGGCGAAACCTCAGCAGAACATCTTCAGTGTAGCTGCACTTAATACCAGCTGCATGAATTTACTTTCTTCAGATGACATTTGAAGTTTTCCCTAATATTCTCTCTCTGGGAAATCATGATGGTACTGATTTACAAGAAGGTTTTCCAGTTGTTCAATTGAGATGTGGTTTACTGATGCCACTGGTCTTCCAAATGTGTCCACAGATGTAGTTGAACTAATCGGTCCATTGACGACCCATCCTAAGAGAGTTCTTACAGCATAAGGACCATTACCTTGGCTATTTATGATTTGCCAGGGCTCCATTGCCTTTGGGACATCTACTCCGATTAAGAGTTCCACGTCCGCATCGATTTCTTGTAGTTGTATTTCCTTCAAGTAATGCCACCTGTTGAGATCCTTTTGAGAGAAAAGGTTCCTCTTTGTCACTGGTATCTTTGTTTGTGTGTATGTCTTCTGCAGCTCAATAAAGTTATTCCCATCCAAATCCCCCACTTGTAGTCCAGTTATTTCATAACTATCCACTGGTTTCTTTTGACCCATTGTTTGCAGGAGAACTGTAGTCTTCCGTCCTGTTGTATTCAGCCGTTGCATCAGATTTTCTGTGCAAAAGGTTGAGGTGCTGCCAGGATCAAGAAAGGCATATGTTTGTATAGTTTTGCTGCCTTTGGAAGCTTTTATTTGTACTGGTACTATTGACAGTTTACAATCTTTTCCAGCCCCGATATCCTCTTCTTTATCCAAAATGACAGGAGTCCCACTGACTGATCGATTAGGCCAATTAGTCATGTGGTCGTTTTCATTCTCTGTTGGTTTATCAATATGTAGAATGCTAGGGTGCTTTCCTTGGCAGTGTAGGCATGTCATCCTCTTCCTACAAGTTCTGCTCATGTGTCCCCTGGTTAGACATCCAAAGCATATGCCTTTTTCCTTCAATAGTTGCACCTTTACATCACTTGGTTGCAGTTTTAACATATCACATTCATTCAGTGAGTGCTTGACTTTCTTGCAAATGCAACAATTACCATCCCACCTATTTGTAACCAGGCTTTCAGGCTCTTGATAGCTTTTTGGACTTGCAGTGTTACAGTTCATCCTTTCTATTGCTATGGCAAAGCTACTACTTGTACCTTGTTGGCTGATTTGCTGTTTGGAGTAGGATGTAGTAGCTTTTGGGATGGCTCTCTGGGATGGCATAACATCATGAATATCACCAAAGAGGGGATCTTGCAGAATGCTGGCTTGCTTTTCTATAAACACAACAAGGTCAGAGAATGTGGCCCTTCTGTGGTTTCGTTCCAGAAGCTCGAATGCTGTATTTCTCCACTTTTCCTTCAGCTTGTATGGCAGTTTTGACACAATGAGCTTTAAAGTAGATACAAGATCCAGTTCTTCCATGCTTTTTAGTTCCTTCATAGCATTGCAGCATCCTCTCAGGTAAAGGGCATAGGCATGTAATGCTTTTCCATCATCAGGTTTAATCATGCTCCAGTTGAGAGCTTTCTCCATGTAGGCATTTGCAATTTTCAATCCATCTCCAAAATGAACTTTCAGAAGTCTTCGTGCCTCAGCATAACCTCTCTCTGGTTTCCTGTGAAAACAGCTCCTCACCAGTTCCCTTGGTTGGCCACTAGTGTATTGTTCAAGGTAATAAAGTCTATCATCATCACAACTAGTTTTATTCTCAATGCCATGTTTAAATGCTCGCATGAATGTTTGGAAACTTAAAGGGTCACCATCAAATACAGGTATTTGTCTGGAGGGAAGTGAGGATTGTTTTTGATGTAACATTAGTACATCTGCAATATCATTTTGCCTCTGGATCACAGTTATCAAATCTTTAATATGACTACTAGAGTCTGATTCCTCAAAACTTTCACTCCTTGGTGGCGCCGATGTTCTAAGCAATGGAGCTGGTTCAGAGGGGTCTAATGCAAGTGCAGGTATTTGAGCTCCGGGAAGTCTGTGAAGTGATGTTTTAGCAATGTGGCTTGTCTGGCTTGTCAAATATTTATTCATTCCATCTCTTTCCTGTACTGTAGAATGTCTTTCAGGGCCCACATAAAAACTGTCAAACACCTTTAATTTGGCTTCAGATTCGGCTATATGCTCCTCCAGTTCCATTCTCTCCAATTCAGCTTGTAATCTGTTTTTCTTCATTTCCATTGCCTGTTTCCGTTTTAATGTGGACATCCGTGATTGTAATGCAGCTTTCTCCGTGGCTACTTTAAGACGAGCTGAGGATATTGAAGTTGCAGATTGTCTTGTCTGTTTTGAACATTTTGATATCCTAGACTCATCGGATACATTGGAGATACTATCATGAGGATTAACAAACATCTGAGGGTCTGGTGGAAAAGTGTTCCATGAATCCACTTCCTTTAGGAAATTCTCAAATGTTTCCATTTTGGGCTCATACCAGTCCAACGTCTCATTTTCCTTTATTTCAGAAGGTAAAAGCATTTGGACAGCAGCATGAGCATCTTTAAATTCATCCAGAGTCACTTTTAATTGTTCCACACCTCGTAACACCCTTTCACTATTTCCACTATCAGCAAGCAGTGGTCTGAGTTCATTCAGTTTGCGCGTGCACGCGCCCAGTCTCCCTCTGCGCTTCGCACTGAGAGTTTTTAACTCATTGTCTATTTTATCAGGTTCTTCAGCCATCATGACATCATTTCCTTGTCCCTTTGGATAACACTTTATCAATCCTTTTCATTGTTCAATCCGCACTTTAATCCAAACATTGCGTCGTAACAAACATTTCTCTCTGCTCCATTCCGTTTCCTTTTATCTTGGCAGGCATCCAACATATATCCATATCCCGATCATCTTGGTTATCTTTCTTCTGGCTTAAGAGTTCATCTCATTCATTATATTAGTCCATTTACTCACTGTTCTTGATCTGTCCTTTGTTTACTCGCGGCCCTCCGCATGGCTCAACAGCTGATCGTTGCGCAATCCTTACGCTCTGTCCGCTGAGTCTCCTTCTTCCATTCACAAATCTCAAAACCGGGATTCCAGTCAGCGATGCGTCTTTAACATCCGATATTCCAGCGGTCCGGAGTCTTTGACTATGTCGTGGCCCATTCTTGTGGGATATCTAAAACTGTGCCACGTCAACAGGGATCCGCTTCTTGACTCACACGTTAAAAACCATCCAAATAAAGCTCTGTAGGCGCTGATTTCTTTGCCTTCCTTGGCCGATTTATTTACTTCCATATATTTAAACAAACAAAATAAACAAAATGATCAGTGTAACGTGAGGTCAAAGACTGTTCCGATTCCCCGTTCATTGCTGGAGACAATTTCCACGTCAAGCTCAGTCCCACCCCTTCCTTATATAACAGGTGTGGCTCGCACTAAATCAAAGTTTTCCTCAGAATAATTAATTCGGTACCAATACATAAATGGAAAGAATATATTAAGATCTAAATTAATAAGAAAATAATACACTCATTGTCAACACAGAAAATGACTCTAACACCCACACTGACTGTACATTCTTCAGCTCCCCCCGTGCCACCGGCCATGGTGAGGGCATAGCATCAGTGTTTAGAGCCAGCCTCCAATGCCGATTGCTTCACCCTGTAACTAGCTATGCTAGCTTTGAGTTGCAGCTTTTTGAACTGAACCCGGCCTCGCCTATACTCTGCGCAGTCGTGTATCGTCCGCCAAAGTGCAATAAGGATTTCATAAATGACTTTTCTGACTTTCTGTCCGGGATCATGGTGAAATATGATCGTGTTTTGATCTCCGGAGACTTCAATGTCCATGTGTGTTGCGAGTCCAAACCTCTGGTTAGGGACTTTTTAAATCTCCTTGATTCTTTTGGTCTCGTTCAGTCCGTGGCTGGCCCAACACACGAAAAAGGACACACTATCTGTGGATGAAATATGTGCAGCAACACGTATCTCAGACCATTTACCGGTTCTGTTTACAACCTCCATCCCTTCCGCAGGAGTCGAATCACGTGCCCCGGCGCGTCGTCTGTGTTCGATTAACCCCTTGACTGCCTCACAGTTCTCTGATGTTTTTAATGCTTCTCCGATCTGTAAATTAGATGTGAAATGTGCTTTTAATGCTGATGAGCTTATCTCCATGTTTGACTCGACATGCACACTAATACTGGATTCTGTTGCTCCTTTTACGCTTAGACGCACCAAAGTTCTATCTGAGCCGTGGCTCAATGACTGTACTCGTGCTCTCAGATGCGCTTGCAGGCGTGCAGAGAGAAAATGGAAAAAGGATAAACTCCATGTCTCCCTAGAAATCCTTCGTGCTTGCCTTTCTGACTACCAGACGGTAGGTGCCTTCTCCTCTGCCAAAGCCCCTCTTACCTGTGGGGTTCCCCAAGGCTCGATTCTGGCCCCCATCCTTTTTCTACTGACAAGCAGGTCAGCACCCTAGTCAAATCCTGCTTTTTTAAAATAAGACTATTGGCCAAAACCAAGTCGTATTTATCTTTTAATGACTTAGAAAGGGTTATTAACGCCTTTGTAACCTCGAGACTGGACGATTGCAATGCTCTGTATGTGGGTATGGACCAGGCCTCAATTAAACGCCTGCAGCTAGTCCAAAACGCAGCTGCACATTTGCTGACTGGCCACAAAAAGTGTGACCACATCACCCCTATTCTGGCCTCACTACACTGGCTTCCAGTTCGGTTCAGAATTGATTTTAAAATCCTTTTATTTGTTTTTAAAGCACTAAATGGGCTGGCTCCGGCCTATATAGCTGAACTCCTCCAGCGCTACACCCCAGGCAGAGCTTTAAGGTCTGCTGACCAGCTGCTGCTGGTAGTGCCCAAGACCAGGCTTAAAACCCGAGGGCACCGAGCCTTCGCAGCAGCTGGCCCTAGGCTCTGGAACACTCTGCCCCTCCATGTGAGGTCGGCCCAGACCCTAGGGTTTTTACATTTTAAATCTACACTAAAAACACACTTCTTCTCTCTGGCTTTCTAGTTAGAGCGGAGCACAACTCCTGACTTTTCCTTGTGTTTTTTTTAATTTTATTTAAAAAATATATATCTGTTGTAATTTATTGTCTTTTATTGTGATTGTAGTAATGTGTTTTTATTACATGTACAGCACTTTGGCTCGACCAAAAATCGCTTTTAAATGTGCTTTATAAATAAAACTTGATTTGATTTGATTTGATTTGACTCTGGTGGCTACCATTAGCAGCTAACTTTTCCGCTCCGACTTTTACATAATAAATGGAATTATGGATTGTAAATAATTTTTTCAAAGGCACAGGTACATTATCAACCTATGGATCAACAGTTGTAGTATATTTTTTTTCCGTTTTAATGCCATTGAACACGTCTTTTGACCTAATTGACAGCTACGGTGAGACGATCTGCCGTAAATGCTCCGTAAAGGTACGTGTTGTGATGTCTGTGTTTGCTTCCCCTGTCGCAAGTTCGGATCACTCAGTGATGACTGAGGATCTAAAAACTGGTGAAAACATGAGGTGATGTTTATTTTCCCAAGCTATTTCCTTGAGCAGTGAGAGATAAAGAAGAAATCCAAGTAAGCATGACAGACAGCTGTCCAACAGGAACTCAACAAAGGTGAGTAGTTATACAAATCCTGTTTCAATTACATTAGTATGCATACAAAGTGACAGGTGCTGTGACAGGTCACACCTACTACTACTTATGCTAATGAGCCCCTTTGTTCGAGGTGTTATCACGTGTAGGTGTGATATCACAGATAGGTGTGATATCCTTTGATGTGAGGGGTGAGGTGTTGTAACATGGAGGTGTGATATTCCCCCTTGTAGTAGATCCTTTGTTGTCTAATCTAATTAGCCTTTGATGTCTGCCCTTTGTTGTCTAATCTAATTAGCTCTTTTATGTATATCCTTTGATGTGAGGGGTGAGGTGTTGTAACATGTAGGTGTGATATTCCCCCTTGTAGTAGATCCTTTGTTGTCTAATCTAATTAGCCTTTGATGTCTGCCCTTTGATGTGAGGGTGGTGAGGTGTTATAACATGCCGGTGTAATATCACACCGGCGTGTTATAAGCCTTTGATGTCAATATAATTAGCCCTTGAAGTCAATCTAATCAGCCCTTTGATGTATGTCCTTTGATCAGTGTTTGTAACTAGTATTAAGGTAGTCTCTTTGAAGTTGTGTGAGACTGTGTCTCGCACCCCGTCCTCCTCCCACCCCTTCCCCCTTCCTTTTGCTGTGATGTCAGAAGATAGTGAGGGGTGGAGTTAGGTAAAAAAAGAAATCCGTGCAAACTAGATAAAAAGCCACTCACCAAGTCACCTAAACTTTCAAAAACGAAAATGGCAAAGAGACGCATCGATATGGGTTTAATCAGCGAGATGCCTGTGACAACGTACCACCATCCGTCGGGAGCGCCAGTCAAGAAACGGATGCAGTATCTATGCCGTGTTCAAACCCCTCCGCCTGAGGCTCTTCATGAAAAATGGAATCTGGATGTGTGAGACTGCCTCCCCTGCCTCCCCTCCCTCCCCTCCCACCCCTCCCCTCCCCCCTGCCTGTCACCTCCTGATTTGGCTATCAGCCATTAATTTTCACTCACCAAGCCACCTAAAACTTTTATTGTCCTCTCTAAATTAGATTAGTTTTAATATGATTTGTGTTAACTATGGATGTTCTCTTAAGTTGTATGGCTTGTGAACTAATGTTTAATTACTTTAACTACAACGAAGTCTCTTTGAAGAGGGTAATAATAATTTAAAGATCTTAATGACCCCTTGATCTTGTCTTTTTATTGTTTCATTACTTTATTAACTATAAGGAAGATTTACTGGTGTGCTTCCCTAGATGATGTAAATAGTCTAAGTGCCATGTTAGGGGAACATTACGGAACTCAGGAGTCCGCCCTTGGAGGCTTGGAGAGCCGATGAAGAGAGGTGTATTTACTGGTGTTGAGCCCTGGATGATGTAAATAGTCCAAGCGCCATGGTAGGGGGACATTACGGAACTCAGGAGTCCGCCCTTTGAGGCGTTGTTAACATTAATGCTTTTTGCTTTTGTTTTTGTTACTAAGATACTTTTTAGATACACTTTTGAAGTGAGCAACACTTTACAACTGGTAGAAAGTTAAGTACTTTGTATGGAATTGGGTTTTCTTTAGAGCTGTTTTCAGTGAGACAATGCAGTTTCTGATCATTTTAAGTTTTCAAGTGTCAAGGCTTTATGGCATATGCCCATTAGCTACAGTGTAGATATGTCAATGAAAAACATAGGTCACAGGCTCCTCCAACAGTGCAACAAATATATATATACATATAGAGCACATAAAACAGATAAAATACTGCAATAGAATGTTTTGATATGACAGATTTGTGCGTAATTCTCTCACAAAGGAACTGTAAGATACACGTTGATGTATGGAAAACTTTATAACTTGGTAAAATATTCATTAATTTGTAATGAATTGAGATTCTTAAAGAATCAAACTCTAAACCACCTCGTGGTGGTGGTGGTGGTGCTAAAAGATTGGCTAGTAAAATGTTGGACAATGAAATTGTTAAAAAGAAGAAGCGTTTTCTTTACATTGGTCACAATCCCTCCAACCAGCTGTGTTTTGCTATTAATTTAGCACTGTTGCTGCATAACAACCTCACTGATGACGAAGGTTTTGAACGTGGTAGAGAGATTCAGAGGGGGGTGGGTTTGACAGATCAGACAGCGGTGACATTCAACGACATTGATACATTCGAAGAGAGTTTAAAATGCAAGATTGTGGTGTTTTACAGAGACGATGAAGATCGTGCCCTCTGTAAATTCTAGACAGACGGTCCCAAACGAGATAAAACTGTGTTTTTGTTTGTGAACATTGTTACACAGGCTACAGCTCACGATGCTTTCATTCATGTATTGGCCATTGTTTTGTCTGTCTTGACCCCTCATGTACTCTGGACGAGTTTAAACCCATCTTTTGTAAAGACTGTAACAAAACGTGCTGTACGGTCGGCTGTCACTCTCGACATAAATAACAGACACAGAGAGCATCAGACATTGCCAGTAACTGCGATTTACACAAAAAGTGTGTAGATTGTCAACTTTCTTACTACACCCCCAAGAGTAGTGCAGATAAAACACAGAAGTGTCTGGTGAAAAAATGTAAAATATGTAATGAGAAATTACCCTCTGCTTCTACAGGCGAGTGTGAAAAACATCTGTGTTACATCGGAGTGTTACCCCCAGAGACAGAACACAATGACAACATTGTGTTTTATGATTTTGAAACAATGTCGGGGGCAGACGGTGTACATGTCCCCTTCCTGGTGTGTACAAAAACCCTTGCAGGCAAAATGTGGGTCGCTGAGGGTACCGACTGTGCACTGCAGTTTCTGACACACTTTAGGCTCCCCAAGTTCAAGAATGCAACCTTCATCGCTCACAATGCTAAGGGTTTTGACAGCTATCTCATTATCAATGCAATGATTGAACAAGGGTTAAAACCATCTTTGATAATGCAGGGAAGTAAAGTGATCTCTTTTACTGACCAAGATTTCAGGCAAAAGTACATAGACTCTCTGTCTTATCTCTCTATGCATTTAGCAGCAATGCCAAAAGCTTTGGGATTTGAAGATAAAATCAAGGGGTATTTCCCTCACGGTTTCAGCTCTAAGGCCAATCTGAGTTATATTGGACCTTACCCGCCAGCACACTGTTACGGGACTGAACGCATGACAACTGATGAAAAGAGTGACTTTTTCGCATGGTATGAGACGGTACGCACGGGTACTTTTGATTTTCGAAAGCAGGCATTGCTTTACTGTAAAAATGATGTTGACATTCTTGCACAGGGCTCCACTTTATTTCGAAAAGGGTTCCTAGAAGAGGCCGGTGTAGATCCTTTTAGACGTGCGACCATTGCTTCGGCCTGTATGAAAGTTTTCACCACAAACTTTCTGCCCCCAAAAACCCTAGCAATCCCCCCACCCAACGATTACCGTAGTGAAAACAAGACGTACTCCAACGCGGGTATTCAGTGGCTAGAATGGGTGGCTCATACTGAAGGGGTATTTATTCAACATGCGTTGAATGAAGGCGAGCAGCGAGTGGGACGTTTCGTCGTAGATGGTTTTGCTGAAGTTGAGGGAGTAAAGATTGTTTGGGAATTTCTTGGTTGCTTTTACCACGGCTGTCCGTCTTGCTATAAGGGACCCTTGACAGGTGACACATTTGAGCGGCTCCATGCTGCTAGTGAGGAAAAGCTGCACGTATTACAGTCTGTTCACGGGCCAAAGTGATCGTTATGCGAGAGCATACATGGGGTGAGATGAAAAAATCCAATCAAGATTTGCAGGCTTTCCTCAGGGAATACAAAGCTCCAGAACCACTGACCCCTAGGGATGCTTTGTACGGTAGAAGGACATGTGCCGTGAAGTTGAGGCACACTGCAGCGGCAGATGAATTGATTCATTATTGTGATTTCACCTCCCTATACCCATTTGTAAACTGTACAGGCCTATATCCGCTAGGCCACCCCCAGATCATCTTCCGAGATTTCAAAGATCCTCAGAGTTATTTTGGGTTAATCAGAGCCAGAGTAGACCCTCCCAGGGGTCTTTACTTTCCAGTCCTGCCTTACAGAACTGCAGCGGGTAAGCTAGTGTTCACCCTCTGCCGTACATGCGCTGAGCTTAACAACCAACAGGTGCACGCACAGCAAAGAGGAAAGAGCATTAACAGGAGTTTGAGTAACAACAGAATTCAACAAGGCTCTGGACATGGGTTACAAGCTGACTCAGATCACAGAGGTATGGCATTTTGAGAACAAAAGTGACAGCATTTTAGTAGATTATATACACACATTTTTGAAGGGTAAACAAGAAACATCAGGTTATCCTTCAGATGCAACAGATGACGAGAGCAGACAAAAGTATGTGATAGACTACCATGCTAATCAGGGCATCCTGCTGGATACATCTAAAATCACAGCAAACCCAGCCAAAAGACAAGTGTCAAAACTATGTCTCAACAGTTTCTGGGGTAAATTTGCTCAGAGAAGCAATCTGACTCAGACTAAGATTGTGACCAAACCAGAAGAATTTCTTAACCTCTTGTTTTCAGCTAAACATAAGGTCAAGTATTTCTCATTCATCAATGACAGGACAGCTCTGGTCCAATGGTGTTATGGTGACGATTGTCATTCCCCTCCCAACAAAGTGGATAACATAGTCATTGCAGCATTCACCACGGCCTATGCCAGGCTAAAACTGTACAGTGAATTGGAGAAATTGCAGCACAGAGTCTTCTACTACGACACAGATAGTATCATCTATGTGACAAGACTGGGGGAGACTCCACTGCCTATGGGGGTTTATCTGGGGGATCTTACAGATGAGTTGGGCGGCGATACAATCAAAGAGTTTGTTTCTGCAGGTCCTAAAAGTTATGCATACCAAACCAAAAATCAAAAAAAGGTTGTGATGCGAGTGAAAGGGATTACACAGACGCATGAGTGCTGTGAACGAGTGAACTTTGACAGTCTTAAAGATCTGGTGGAAGGCTACGTTCAAAACACTGAGAGGGGGCGGGTTCTTGAAGCCCCACAACACAACATTGTACGAAATAAAGAGGGTTTCGTTCTGAGAAATGTGTCATTCACCAAAAAGTTCAGAGTGGTGTTTGATAAAAGACGTCTGCTAGACGGAGGAAATACTTTGCCTTTTGGGTATTGAGAAATAATAAGAAGAGACAAAAATGTTTTCATCCAGCCAAATTGAATTTGAGCCCAGACTACGTGTTCCTTTTTCATGCCTAGTAGTGGGTCCAAGCGGGTGTGGAAAAACTTTTTTTGTCAAGAATGTATTGCAAAAATGTATTCATGTAATGGATGTACAACCTCAAAATATTGTGTGAATTTATACTTATTTCTAACCCATGTACGCTCAACTGCAGGAAAAGAATAAAGATATGAAATTCATCAAAGGTCTGCCTGAATCATTTGAAGACGAATCTCTATTTCCTCCTGATCAAAGTCATTTGATTATATTGGACGATGTTATATTTCAGGCCTCGGAGCATCCGGAAGTAGTCCGACTTTTCACCCAATACCGCCATCACAGAAATATGAGTGTTATGATGCTGACACAAAATGTTTTTCATCAAGGGAAGAATAGTCGAACAATTAGTCTGAATACTAATTACATGGTCTTGTTTAAAAACCCCAGAGATAGATTACAGATGAACATACTTGCTCAGCAAATATACCCTGGTAATAAATCATTTTTCCTACAAAGTTTTGAGGATGCCACCAAGGATCCTCACGGTTATTTAATCGTAGACATGACCCCAGTTGTCCAGACATCTACCGACTTAGATCAGGAGCACTACGCACTCAGTGGTTAGTTGTTTACGTACGAAAACCGAAAACTTGAAAACAGTATGTCTGCTCGTTTAAAAAGAAACATGCCCCTGCTAAAGGCTTTATGTCAGGCCAGGCCCTCGAAGCGTAAGGATATTCTCAACAACTGCTCCACGGATTTTCTTCAATCACTCTGTGAACTGTCTTTAAATCTTCTAAAGGGCAACATTCCGCTATCTGGAGCTCAGTATAAGAAACTAAAAAAACAAAAGAAAATTATCAAACTCTTGGCCAATAAAAAGACCAACATAAAAACTAAACACAAGGCCTTAAGAAAACAATCTGGGGGCTTTCTTCTGCCTCTGCTAGGTGCTGTGATCCCTATTTTAGGACAGCTTTTAGGAGGGCTTATTCGACCAAAGTAAACCATGAGTCAAAAGATGTTTTTTTTAACACCTCACCAGTTTAATCAGCTCAATCCGACTGGTGTAACTAACACCCATAGCAAGGAAACAATGAGACGTACAGCAGAAGATGTTCTGGATGAAAAAATGAGTGCCGTACTAAACGAAACAGGAATAACCCCTTATGAAAAGATAAGAAAATACAATGCCTTGCTGCAGAGATACCTCAACTTACTCAAACAAGAAGGGCAGGAGGAAAGACATAATACTTTAACTCTACCTGAAGACAGGGGGTTGCAAAAAGGAGAAGAAAAGAAGGGCATTTCCACTGATGGAATAAAGAATGAGGTACTTCAAAATCTTCCAAAACTTTACCGTAAGAATGCAGAGTACATTATGAATAAACTAGTCCAAAGCAGCGATGGATGGAATGAAACGGGTGAATTTATAGACACGGGTAGAGCTGTGAAAGGATCCCATATGTTGGATTTATTAAAAAATCTCTTGTGGTCATATAAAAATACAGAAGAACCTAAAGGATGCAAGGTTTTTATGAATACTCTCCGAGGGTTAAATGTTCCGTCAATCGTTTTTTATAACCGCCAAGCACGTGAACAATACAGTTGACTTAAAACAGGTGAACTGCCTGGAGAGCATAAGACTGTAGAGCTTAAGACAAAAAGAAGAAGAAGAAGAGGAGGAAAAGACCAAGAAGAAGAAGAAGAAGAAGAAAGTAAATTAGACCCTCCTCCGACTGTAGTAAAGAAGAGATCAAGGAAAGTTGTACAGTTAAGCCCTCGCTGGTTAAATTATCCCATTTAATAAAGACAGAGTCACTTGAATTAATTTTTTCTCCAGACCTTTTTTATTTTATTTTTTTTACATTTTGTAACAATCTTTAAACATTTGTAGAGAACAAACACTGTGGTTAAAATGAGTGTCTTTATAACGTCTCTCACACCGCTGGTATGTTATCACAAAATTCGTTACAGCAGCATCATTTTTTATCACATCATCTTGATACAGAGATAACACATTTTCGTAAGACAGCCCAGACGCTCTTTTACATAGGTAAAAAACACAATGCTGACCACAGACTGTAGACAGGACATTTTGAAGCTGATGGTTGTGGTGTAAAATAGTTTTACATTGTTTTTCTAGAAATTGTAGAATGCTTTTAGGATAATGACTGAAATTGGGAGGAAATCCGAAAGAGTCAAAAAAAGTCCCCACATCGTCTTCTTCTAAAGTCACTGCTAGCCAGTGTTCCCCGGGCATTTGGGAGGGGTGGGTGTTTACAATCATGTATACAGGGTATCTAAATAAGTGTTTTACTTGGGGTAGCTGATCTGACGCCACCCCCACCATATGGCGCAGGAGACTGTCCAATTGATGATTATCCATTTTGTAATATTTTCTTAGTAATAATCTACCAACACTTGACGTTTTGAATTAATCTCCAGAATTGAATCAAAACAAGAACATACGACTAAAGTTGTAGTCTGGGGCAGCGGTACTCGGAATCTCATTTCCAGTCTTAAACTACCGCTGGTAATAGGGGACAATGTGTCAGCATCTTCCCCTGCAGTGAGATTAAATACGAATAGTGAGTATCCTTGTTCGAAATCCTCTCGGTCAATACTCAGAGGGAGGTCTTTCATGTGTCTCCCCGTAGCAGTGAACATGTTGTAAAACTCTCTGACTGAAGACCCCCGGTTAAATTGAGGTTGGAATGCTTTGGCCGGTACTTGTCTGCCGTCCTGACACAAAGCCAGATATTCCATATCGTTATGAAGGAAATTAAAAGGTGAAAGCGTTCTCCTTCCGGTGAATGCTTCGTGATTTACCATACCCAAAACTATGTATTTAGGCATATTACCCAGAAAGAGATTTTCTTGATTACATTTTCTGGAATTCACCGGAATGCTGTATGTTTTGATATTTAGGTAGAGGGTAGAGAGCGTTGCCTCTCATCAGTGCTGCAGCATGACCTAAACGCACGGCTGGGGCAATGGTCGCTTTCTTGATAAAAAGTGAGGCCCCCAGTATTTTTAGACGGTATGTGGAGTCATTTGCACACATGAGAGTAAAGGCATCGTTAGATCTGGTGAGTTTGATTCTCAAATCTACAAAGTTCAGGAGCAGCCTCTCGCTGAAAAATATATCGGTGTGTAGAGCTCTCTTTACTAGACCCTTGTTTGGCCCATCGGCGGTCACTACAGAGTCCATAGCTCCTGCAGTGTCTTTATAAAATAAGCCGGCAGTGAATTGAGTTTTTAAAGTAGAATCAATAATCAATAATTCAATAAAGTTTCAATCATCGCTCTGAAAGGGTGTGTCGAGCTAGACTGAGAAAATCAGCCTGTCCCCTAGAATAACGTTGCATTGACTAAAAATTGTAATCAGAGGATAATTAACAAGTGACACGGGGGCATCGGCTGCCAGATTAGTCCCATCGGCGTTGGTTATTTTGATCCTGAGATGCATCAGGGTGTCATTCATATCAAGGTATTTATCCCCGTCCCCTGGAATGAAAAATGCAATGGGTCCATCCTCGGTAATGGCAGACAACGGAAGGACCTCTGTGTAGTGTTTTTCATCTATAGAAAGCTGCGTCATGGGAGCCGAAAACAAATCCAGCTCTGCCATGCTACATACAGCAGATTTGTGATGTAAAAGAGCCATATTTAACACTCTAAAATATATCTCTCCCCAGTGCGTTCCTCCTTCGTGGGTGCTTTTTCCCTAATGATTCTCTCTTGGTTGAGCGCTTCCCCTTTTTAAAGCCTGGCGGAACCCGTTTTCCTGGAGGTCTCTTCCTGGCCCTTCTTGCTAAAACCATCAGGCCTCCTGATCCTTCTTAAGACCCATGATCCGATTGGCCGCCAAAATTATGGACAGCCTTACTGATTACATCAGATGCAATATTTTTAACCGCCGATTTAAGATGAGGTTTAGCTATGGCGAACCCCCTTCTCACCAACGGTGCTACAAAACGAAATAATCTTGAGAATATAGAACCAATGCCTCTACCGTACATAACGGGTGCTCCATAAAAACCAGGCAATGACCCTCCAGCTTGATTTTCATAGTAGCTAACAAAAAGTTGTGGATCTTGATGAATCATCGTTTTGCAAATGATTGTCCCACTTTTGAAGGTCGGAAATGAAGTTTCACTATACTCTTGCCGTAGGTAAACTTTACTGGTTCGTTCTGATCGTTTTTTTATCTCTATCTGTATATTTTCGATATGCGTTTTTGTTACCGGCAAATAATATGCAGGACTAAAATACTGGGTGATGGTGTCACCGAATGTCCCTTTTATATCTACGGTTCTCAGGAGAGGAGCAAAAGCGTCACCTACCCAATGATGACTGACCACGTTACTATAACAGTAGAGATGAGTTGCGCCTGCATTTATATCCGCGGGGTAGGTTGCTGATTTGTCATCAAATTTGATCCACTGGTCTGGTTTTATTCCAAGCATATAGGCGAGGGGCTTTGGAAAGCAAAAACGATGTTGTCCACCACCCTGAAATTCGATTTTCCGGTGAATTGGACTATTGTAAAAATGGACATCAGATTCAATTTTTCTGAAGCAGGACTCCAGTTCCGCCTTGAGCTGACTTATGGTGCTATAGTAACCCCCACGGAACATCTGAAGCTTTACCTTGCTCACTATCTCGGGGGATTTTGATTTTTTTATCCATTCAAAATAGGCTACATCTAGAGGTAAGTTATACCAAGTGTGTGGGTATGACATTTCTGTCATGGCTACCTGCCACGAACCGTCTGAATGCAAAAGTTGCGCTAAGTTTACCTGGTAACTAGAGCTTGTATTGTTTTGAAATACATCAAGGCTGGCATTGGAAGGCAGCGTAATGTAGAACCCCTCATTTATCTCCATGGTTGTAATGAAGGACTGAGCGTTAAGTCTGTTGTTTTTATACATCTTTGATCTCCCCAGCATCAACCCAGCTGTTGAATTTCTCGGGCCAGTTCTTCCAGCATACATACATCTGTTTTTTCCCTCTCACCACAAGCCTTTTCAGAATTTTCTCAACTTGAAAAGCCTTGTCACGAGATACCTTCACTTTATGTAACTCTTTCTCAAAAAAAGTCCCCTTGATCTCCTCTCCATCATAATCTTTGAGTTTGTAAACAGGGGGTTGACGAGGTATGCCTTCAGACACCGTAAATAATTTGTCTGTATAACTCTGTTCATATTTTTTATCAAAGACCCCTCTCAACTTGGACATTCTTACAAGCTCCCCCTCCTTAAAGTTCATTTTCGTAGCAGCTTTTTTACGATGGCTAGATGGGGTGTAAAGGTTACGAAACACTTGAGCCGCATTTTCCTTTGTCACCTGTAGCAGCGTCATTTTAATACTTCGGTGATAACTATTATTGTAGCTTTCAATTAGTTCAGGCAAGACGTCTATGTATCTATGAGTGTTTTTAGCTGTAAAATACCTCCACATTTTAGTTTTCAGCGTACGGTTAAATCTCTCTACCACACACGCCTTCATATCACTGGCTGTTGCATAATGTGCAATACCTCGTTTCTTCAGTAAGGCTTGAAAAACTTTGTTAAAGAATTCTTTCCCTGCGTCTGTTTGCATCTTTTTAGGAATCTGACTGTGTGTTAAAATGGTATCAAAGGCTTTCGCAACTTCTACACCAGTCTTCTTCTTTATTGCCTGTGCATAGGCTTTTTTCGAAAATACATCTATGACTGTTAACAAATAATTAAAACCATCATTATGTTTGGATAACGACTGCATATCGCAAAGGTCAGCTTGAAATTGTTGTAGCGGTCTGAGTACGAAAACTCTGTTTCTTACTAAATGTACCCTTAACGGCTGTTGTAGCAAACACCGTGGTGGTGGCTTAAAGCCCACCTCCGCTACGCGCCGTCCGTTTGTGAGCCTGGTTAGATTTAATAAAAGAAGGAGTTCAAAACACCGGAATAAAGGTTATAACAATAATCTGATTTTACTGGTAAAAAACAAAACACTTATACAAGTTTACAGAGTACTCTGGACTTCCAGTTCTACTACCGTGCAATACAGGTATCGGGACCAGCCAGTCAGAAACAGGAAGCATTTTTACATGAATAAACAACAGTATTCATATACATATTTTGGGGCGGAGATGTGTTGACTCTTCCTTCCCATTTTACTCCGAAGCGAATCAGAGAGTCCGTGGGGAGGAGCTGTGTGAGCTGCTCACTCCCCCAGGTGTTTTTACTGGTTGGGTTCACTTCTGGTCGGGTCCAATACAGCGAATCAGAGTTCTGGGAAAAAAGTATGTTCTTCTGAGCAGAGCGTGAGATTCGGAAGTACACAAGGACAGAGTCAATCTTTATCTCTGCACCTGTATCCACTCCTTTACTTTCCCAAGGAATATTTCACACAAACTATTCTTTCCCAGACAACCAAACATTGTACACAGATATATTGATGCCCAGAAAGGACCTTGAAAATAATATGTGTGTGTGCTGGTGGGAGAAGGTGTATGTGTGTGTGTAGCAGGATATCTGGGTCAGTGAGTTGTAAGTGAGAAGACAATATATATGGGATTACTTAAAACAGTTCAAACAATACATGTTCACTAAAATACAGTTCAAAATAATACATGTTTACTTCAATACAGTTTAGAACCATATCTGTTTACTTTACGGCTTATGCAAAGTATAGGCATCCTGTTCAGATAAAAATTCTCTGACTTTCTCTACATTTACTTGTTTGCCCGTCTCATTCTGTACAGCTCTACGGAGTTTATCAACGCCCCCTAAACTCCCTGGATTAGAAGGAGTGTAATACACCCTTTGCATGACATGTTTCTCAGACATGTTCCCTGTTACCGCCCCAATGAGGTATTGAATACAACAGTTTTGTTACAACACATTTTATTGATTTGCTGCATATACCAACAACAGATTTAAAAAAACATTTTTTCCAGACAGAAAATCAAAAACAATTTAAATCAAAAACATGATTACAAAGAAGGACACACTAGATCAAGTAAAATAAAAATAAAAAAAGTAAAATAAAAAAACATGGTGGTACTTTCAAACTCTTCCTATCGTTGCCAAAAGTCCCAAGCATCTGTTATATTCTTCAGCTGGGACTCGTCGTTTTCAACAAGCTTTTCGTAAAGCTTGTTGATTTTAGCCTCAAAGCGTCTTGTGCTTCTGAGATTGTGAAGAATCGCCTCGGCAGCTCCGAAGATCCTTCTCTCCGACACATTTTCACTTGATCGAGTGTAGAGAACCCCGAATGGCTGGAATGAAACGGTCGGTCCACAGTCTCTTTACCACTTCATCATAGTTTCGCTCCAGAAAATATTCTGGCATCTCAAACAAACACTCGTGCTGCATTTGATTGGGATGGTCGACTTGACAGCCATAACACTGTTCCTTTCTGTACAGATGCACGACCCTATCCAACAGATGAACCACCACAGCTTTTACCGTATTCAGGAATGAAGCTGTCCTTGCCCCGTCTACAGCATCACACTCTGGAGTATAACCATAGTCATAGGCATAGCATGTCGATTCATCGCCTGCTCCCGAGGAGTCTGAAGAAGCTGCTGATTTCCTTGGGGACTCTGGTGGAGTAGATGGAGGTTGATACATATCCCCCCAGCCAGTAACATCAACGCCAGCAACATAACTGTTGAGATCGGGTGTCCATATTGTTGGAGATGATTATGGTTTGCCAGGAGCTTGTTCCAGGCTGCAGCTCGCGGGGAGAGACTTGTTTTTTCTCAGATCCATGGCTTGTTCCAGGCTGCAGCTCGTGGGGAGAGACTTGTTTTTTCTCAGATCCATGGCTTAGTCTTCAATGGTTGTCTTAGTGGGTCCTTAGTTTTAACCTGTTAAGCACCAAGCCTGTTTTTTCATGTTTCAGGCTCGAAAATGACATGCCCAAAACAAATGACTACAACCTAACTTCTAAAAGGGTTATATGAATAATTTCTTTTATCAAAGCAAGGTTACATCTGTGGGTTGGATGTAGAAGTGTCAGAATCAATATAAATGTTTTTTATTTTAAAGAGAATTCAGAATTGACATAATAAAAAACTGTAAATTATAGTGTCCGTCCAAAAATAATTGTTTACAGATAGTGAAAACTACCCTTGGATGATGGGTTAGTAGACTAAAAGCTTTAGGAATCCAAAGTACAACATATAATAAGTACCCTGTATCAAGATTGATGCAAAACAAGTGACATTTGACCTTTTAAGAGAGGTTTAGCCAAAACCACCCCACCTCTGAGGTGATTTGGGTGAAAATGTTTTTTTATTCATATCTCTGGCCCCCCTTGCTCGATTTTGATGGTTGACACCTCTTTCTGACCGTTAGAGCCAATATAATCGAAGGGGGAGGCTCACACACACACTCATTGTGAAGAGAAAAGGTGGGGGCTGCGCGCATGTAAATGCAGGGCAGAGTGGACCGATCTCTCCCTCTGGCATTTGGAAACTAAAAAGCAGTTTTATTGCTTATGGATTATCAAAAATAATTTCAAAGAGGGCACAGATACATTGGATGAATTTATGGATTAACTGCAGCATCGTTTTATTTATCGTTTTAATGCCATTGAGTTATTGTGAGTTTAAGTGCCGTTTTAGGTAAAAAATGTTCGCTCGTGGCTAATTCAGAGGCTGAGTGATAGCATTGTGGGTTTTTTTTGGGAAAAAAAATTAAAAAGATCAGTTAGCTGAGTTTCTTCCCATTACATGGATATAAAACATTCATAGTTTTATTAAATATTAAGATTCCTTAGACGTTGTTTCCTGCAAATGACGCGTTTATCCGCCCGGTACCGGGGGGGCCGTGCGTAACAGGTTAAATGATCTAGTGAGGGGGTGGTACTTATTATGTTGAGTGGGAGGAGGAGTCATCTGCAAAAGTGAGAGTTTTTCTCACCGTTATAATGTCTATCGCTGTTTGACTCTGTTTAAAAAGTTCTTTAAGCTTTGTAGATTTTTCATCTATCATTTTCAGCCAAGCAGCCAGAGGCACACGCAATGATGTTTGAAAAACCCCACATGTAGAGTTGAAATACTCCAAAACAAATTCATCAGAGGGTTCCTTCCCCCGCGTCACCAAACGGCTTGAGCGGTAATACCATCTACCAGACGGCCCGCTTTTAGTTTCCCAGACGGTGCTTGTCAGGATTCTTTTCACTTCTGGCAGCGGGTGAATATTTTCTTCCTCTTCTTCCACATTGAGGGGTTGCGGTGAGAACTCTTCTTTGATCTCGACCACAGTTTGCGTTTCTTTGCTTTTTGATGCAGGTTTCATGGACATTGCACGTACGATGCCTGAACGACTCCACAATGGATCCACGATGGTTTCTTGATGCACTGCTTTTTCTGATACAACGGTTGCACGGAGATCTCTGGAAGACACCAGAGTTAACACAGCCCAATCTGTTGAGGTCAACGTCGCTTTAACACTGCGGGGTCCATAAGTTTCTCCATTCTTCAGATTGTAGAAATGAAGTTCATTCGCCATATAGTTGAACACATAACCCCAAACATCTCCATTTTCCAGACTCCATTTTTCATGAAGAGCCTCAGACGGAGGGGTTTGAACACGGCACAGATACTGCATCCGTTTCTTGACTGGCGCTCCCGACGGATGGCGGAAAGTTGTCACAGGCGTCTCGCTGATTAAACCCATATCGATGCGTCTCTTTGCCATTTTCGTTTTTGAAAGTTTAGGTGACTTGGTGCGTTGAAATTACTGGCTTTTTATCTAGTTTGCACTGATTTCTTTTTTTACCTAACTCCACCCCTCACTATCTTCTGACATCACAGCAAAAGGAAGGGGGAAGGGGTGGGAGGAGGACGGGGTGCGAGACACAACTTCAAAGAGACTGTCTTAATACTAGTTACAAACACTGATCAAAGGACATACATCGAAGGGCTAATTAGATTGACATCAAAGGGCTAATTAGATTGACATCAAAGGCTTATAACACGCCAGTGCGATATCACACCGGCATGTTATAACACCTCACCCACCTTACATCAAAGGACTGACATCAAAGGGCTAATTAGATTGACATCAAAGGCTTATAACATGCCGGTGCAATATCACACCGGCATGTTATAACACCTCACCCACCTTACATCAAAGGACTAACATCGAAGGACTAATTAGATTGACATCAAAGGCTTATAACACGTCGGTGTGATATCACACCTACATGTTACAACACCTCACCACCCTTACATCAAAGGACTGACATCAAAGGGCTAATTAGATTAGACAACAAAGGGGCAGACATCAAAGGCTAATTAGATTAGACAACAAAGGATCTACTACAAGGGGGAATATCACACCTACATGCTACAACACCTCACCCCTCACACCAAAGGATATCACACCTATCTGTGATATCACACCTACACGCGATAACACCTCTAACAAAGGGGCTCATTAGCATATCAAAGGGGCTCATTAGCATAAGTAGTAGTAGGTGTGACCTGTCACAGCACCTGTCACTTTTTATGCATACCAATGTGATTGAAACAGGATTTGTATAACTACTAGTCAAAGAATAGATTTCAAAATATTGTTGCTGGTTTACAAAGCCTTGAATGGTTTAGGCCCAAAATACATGTCTGACCTACTGCTAAATTATGAACCATCCAGAACTCTTAGGTCTTCAGGGACTGGTCAGCTTTCTGTCCCCAGAGTCAGAACTAAACATGGTAAAGCAGCGTTCAGTTATTATGCTCCAAATATCTGGAACAAACTCCCAGACACCTGCAGGTCCGCTGCAACTCTTACTCATGTAAGAACTGCTGCTGATCAGGGTTAATTTCGCAATAATGACTGGCTGTCTGTCCATTAACCAGGTTG
>CALSBW010022352.1:2761-18069 GCA_943590975.1 Lindbergichthys nudifrons | reverse complement strand
TGTCCCCTCTTCTTCATGTCTCTTCTACATCAACATGTGTCCCCTCTGTGGAAAGAGACTCTGAAAGTTTCAGGAACAAAGATTCTCTCTCTTTTTGTCCTGATCCATTTATATAAAAACCGGTCTGAAAATGAGCTGATCAGATTTTGGCCACTTTGTGATGTCATAACGGATGTTTTGGCTTGTGTAACCATTAGCCTATCATCAACCAAGGTACACCCCCCCCCCCCCACCTTATCACCTGAATCTCCTCCTAGAGCACCATTGTGTTATATTTAACCAAATCTCTCTCAGAGGGGCGTGGGGAGGGGCTCCTTATTTTCATCTAAAGTAACAGACAGACTGCTAGTGCTTGTTTGTTTGTAGCCTTTATTTAACCAGGTTAAAAAATCCCATTGAGATCAACGATCTCTTTTTCAAGGGAGACCTGCGGTACATTAGTTACACATAAAGACAACAGAAAACAAAAGGACATCACAACATAATTACAGGGGTATAAAATAGCAACCTATTTACATTGACAGGTATCCAATAACATTTCATCCAGCCGTGCTTTAAAATGATGCAAGGGAATCAAAATGCTCAGTTTCACTTTGTTTTGCATCGTGTTCCAAGCTAGAGGAGCAGCGCACATAAAAGCTTTAGTACCTAAAACAGTCCTAGCACTTGGCACATGTAATAAGAGCACATCCTGGGATCTCAGGCAATAGCTACTTGCCACTCTCCGTGAGATCAAAGAGCATATATAAGTCGGTAGTTTACCCAGCATGGCTTTATAGATGAACATGTACCAATGACTGAGCCTCCGAACAGTAAGTGAAGGCAGACCTGCCTTAGCATACAGGGTACAGTGATGAGTAAGTACTTTACAGTTAGTAACAAATCTCAGAGCACTGTGATAGGCGGCATCTAACCTTTCCAGGCAATGGGCAGGTGCATTCATATATATCAAATCACCATGGTCTAGCACAGGTAAAAAGGTCACAGTGACTAGCCTTTTTCTGGCTTCAAAAGAGAAACAGGACTTGTTTCTGAAAAAGAAACCTAGTCTAACCCTCATCTTTTTAAGGAGATTAGTGACCTGAAGTTTAAAAGTAAGACAATCATCAAGCCAGATACCAAGGTATGTATAGCAGCTAACCACTTGGAGTACTTGTCCTTGCATAGTCACAATATCCAAAGCAGTTTCTGGAGTCTTTTTAGCTTTAGAAAAGAGCATTACCTTAGTTTTCTCAACATTTAAAAGAAGCTTTAGTTCAGAGAGCTGAGTGAATAATGTTAAAAACAGCCTGTAATTTAACAACCGCCTCCTTAATGGAGGGACCTGCACAGTACATCACGGTATCATCCGCATAAAAATGTAAAGTAGCTTCATCCACATTTTCACCTAAACTATTGATGTAGATGGAGAATAAAAGTGGTCCTAAAACTGAACCTTGAGGAACACCATTAGCAATGTTCAACCACTCAGAAGACAGCCCATCAAAGTGAACACATTGGGACCTTTCAGAGAGGTAGTTCACAAACCACCCCACTGCATGGCTGGATAAGCCAATACTGAGTAGCCTCTGCTTTAAGATGCGATGATCGACGGTATCAAACGCTTTGGAAAGATCAATAAATAGAGCTGCACAACTCTGCTTATTATCTAAAATACTTGTAATGTCATTCACCACTTTCATTGTCGCAGTGATGGTGCTATGTTGCTTTCTGAAGCCTGACTGATGTTTAGACAGGATATTATTTTTACATAAAAACTCCTTTACCTGTTCACTCACTAGGCGTTCAAGAACCTTAGCCAGAACTGACAATTTCGAGATGGGCCTATAGTTATTTAAAACAGTTGCCTCCCTTCCTTTTAGTAGAGGCAGGACATACGCTGACTTCCATACTTTTGGAATTGTATTTATGCTGAGGGAGAGGTTAAAAAGAGAAGTAAGAGGTGGAGCAATAAAATCTGCAGCTATCTTTAAAATGAAAGGTTCTACGTTGTCCGGGCCAGCCGGTTTCTTAGGATCTAACTTAGATAATGCTTCATGAACAACATTTACAGTAAAAGGAGTAAAACTGAAAGGGTTTTCCAGACCACATTGTTCAGAGTCACAGACTGGGGTGTTCACAGAAGCAGAGTTAGTCACAGAATCAAACATAGAACCGCAGGACACAAAATGCTTATTAAAGCAATTGAACATAGTAGCCCTGTCTGATATAGAGCCAGATGCTGTGGAAATGCACGGAGGTAGCTCATTTCGGATCTCACCGGTGGATATCGATTTTATGGCTTTCCAAAATTTCCTAGGATTATTTAGGTTTTCTGTGGTAACTGACAAATAGTACTTCGACTTAGCACTTTTGACATGTGAAGTGAAGCTATTTCTTAGCTGCCTAAAACGCAGCCATTCTACCTCTGAGCCTGATTTCCTAGCCTTTGCCCAGGCCTTGTTTCTCTCATGCAGGAGACTGGACAGTTCAGCAGGAAACCAAGGATTGTCTCGTCCCTTTACTCTAAATGTACGTAGGGGTGCATGTCTATCTATCATTTCCATAAAACCAAGATAAAAATAAGACCATGCAGTTTCTACATCAGTACACAGATCGATTTTTCCCCAATCAAACCCAAACAGATCATGAACAAAACCCTGCTCCACAAAATGTTTTATGTGTCTCTTAATAATAATGCGAGGTTTAACCTTTTGGACCTTAGTGTCCCTAATTGTGGCTACAACACAGTGGTCACTCTGTGACCACAGATGGGTATTTATAGGGAACATTAGTTAGAATGAGATCAATTAGGGAGGATTTATTAGGGGACTTAATGTTAGGGCGAGTAGGACTGTCAACAATCTGAGTAACATTCAGAGAGATACAAAGGTTTTTAAAATCCTCTGATACTGCAGTTAACCAGTCCCAGTTCAAATCTCCAAGTAGCACTATTTCCTTATAGTCTAGTTGCGATAAAAGTTTTGCTAGTGAAGACAAGGAGTCCTTGCCAGCTGAGGGGGGTCTGTAACACCCCACCACCATGACTTGTTGCCCCTTTGCCACTTCTATATTTAAGGCTAAAAATTCGAAATGCTTACTGACAGATTTGGAAACCAATGTGGTTACACTGAACTTATTCTTAACATAAATGGCAACTCCACCACCTTTATTAGGCCGGTCGGTACGATACACATTATAACCATTTAAGGATATGTCAGATGCCAAAATAGTTTTATTTAGCCATGTTTCTGATAACACAATGACGTCAGCGTCAGTCGAGCTTGCCCAAATGCGGACAAAATCTAGTTTACCTAACAGACTGCGCACATTCAAGTGGATGAAACCCAACCCAGACCTAGCTTTAAAATCAGCAGGAGTAGCGATCTGACTACTACTACTGGGCGGACCAGGGTTAGGTTGGACATTTCCTGACAGTAATAACAACAAAAAAACCAGGCATCTTTTCCTCTTAAACGACACACATACATTGTCATCTACTTTAGAATTACTGGAAACGTCTGCGAGAGTTTGATTAGAGTTTAAGAAGCAGTCCTGAAGTACCATCATCGCAGGCAAACAAAAAAGACAAACATATTTTGTCGAGCAGATTGTCTGCGACAAGGCAACCGGTAATTGTTTGTGTTACACATCCGACCATTTGCAGGGGATGCCCACTGCGGGTGGCAGAACAGACCTGAATCCAGTAGACTTCTCAGAATGACTAGAGATCTTCTCATAGTCCAAAACAGTTAACAGGCACAGCAGAATCACGATATGGGCCATTTTCCCAGACCAGCACACAGTATCCGCGATGTTCCTGGGGCAAAAATCCTCCTCCTCACAGCAGCAAAGGACAGGCGAAAGCAGCAGTGTGGAAGCGCTCCGGTCTCTCCGTGGTATCCCCGGGGTAAAAGGTCTCCTCAGCAAAGCAGCACACGACACTGCAGCACACGACAGGTGGGAGCAGGCCTCCGCAACAGCAGAACCAGGACAGGTGGAAAGCAGGCCCCAGCCGCGGCAAATCCTCCTCCGCACAGCAGCACACGCCCGGTGGAAGCAGGCCCCAGCCCGAAGCGTGGAGCCACTCTGTCTCACTGCGAATGTCTCCGGGATAAAATCCTCCTCAGTACAGCCGTACTCTACAGGTGGGAGCAGGCCTCCGCAGATCGTAGATGACCAGGAACTGCAGAAATCACTGAAATGTTTGGTCTCTGAGCCCAACCCACGAGCTGCGTTAGCGAGCGGCTCGGTGGCCAGCTGTTCCAATCAGTGTGGCGTTTGTGTCAGTGTTTTGCCATCCAGAGAATCGAGGCCTTGTCGCTTAATACAGTGCTACTGCTACTGACCATGCTACAGATGTTAGTGCAAAATCTACAGCTCCTCTACCACAACCATCAGCAACAAGTGGACATGGAGAATTACATGAACTACTACATGTTGCTAAATCCACCGCGGGGCATAAACAAAAGGGTAGCCATGGCAACATTGCTGCGGGGCTGCTCCGGGGTCTTCTTCGCTGCTTTTGGTGTATTTTGTGGCGGAAGTTACAGCGCCACTTACAGTCCCGGCATATGTACTACAGCGTTTCCAGCGGTCTCGTTTGAACAGACACGTTAAATGAAACGAATGCATGTGAACGGAAGACTTTTTTGAAAGCGCATACTGTGCATAAACGCAAACGTTCCCGTGTACATATGGCCTTAAGCTGTCGCACTTCTTGTTGTTTCTATCGCGCATTGCCGGTATGAAAGGGTCTGTGCCGGAAATATCAAACATTTAATAAAAGTGAAAAACAATGAACAAGACTTAACGTATTCATAATAATTAATTATATTTATTCCGTTTGGATGTACGATTTTTTACTTTGTTTACAGCAGTGATCTTCTCTTCCTCTCTGCAGCAGAGAGCTAAGCACTGTCAGACCGGACCTAACCCTAACCCTGAAAAGTATTATCATCTGAAATGAATCATTATGTTATTAGTATTAAATACATATAAGTATTTTTACAACTTGTATTTAGAAATACTCTGTTGTAATTATTGATGCATAAATGTGTTCATCCATTCAATGTGGCATCTGCTATAATGGGGTTAATGTATGATATTACTTAATAATACAATACATTATAATATATGATATGATAATTACATTTTTATTTTATTCATTTCTTATTTCATAGTTTCTCATTATTATTATTACAAAAAATATACTGCATAAAGCAAACTATTGTAAAAGTAAAAGTATGAGCATAAAAAATAAAGAAGTGTAAACATTTACATTATTATGATTATTTAATATATAAAGACTATATATTATTGAATTACAATTAAGATAATAAGATTAGATATACTTTATTTGATCTAAAATATTGATGTTTTTTCGTTATAGCAGCTTGTGAAAACCATAACAAATAAGTGATTAAATGCTACAGTATTCAGCAAACACAACTGCAGAGCTGCAACATTGCAAACAGACTAAGTTCTACAACACCAAGTTGTCTTTGTGTATTTGTGAATGAAGCGCCATCTCATGGTTAAATCCTGTAATTGAACAAATGGGGAAATTTGGCAACGCCGTCTAGCAATTTGGCAACGCCGTCTAGCAATTTGGCAACGCCGTCTAGCAATTTGGCAACGCCGTCTAGCAATTTGGCAACGCCCCCAGCCACTGGGATCCGCTGGGTTTTTGGTTGGGACACACCCATTGGAGTCCTATCTGGAGTGCTACATCTGTAAAATGGACTAACAGCAAATCTCAATCAGAACATATGTCAAATATTTATTCATCAAATGCTTCAAGTTAATATAATGTTTCCTCTTGTTTTAACACATGTTGTAATATATGTGTTATTATAGACTTACTGACTGTGAACTCTCAGAGACTCACTGTGAAGTCGTGGCCTCAGCTCTGAAGTCTGACCCCTCTCATCTGAGAGATCTGGACCTGAGTAACAACACTCTGAAGGATTCAGGAGTGGAGCTGCTGAGTTCTGGACTAAAGAGTCCAAACTGCAGACTGGAGGCTCTCAGGTCAGTTCACTGACTGCAGTTCATACAGATCCGTTTGTGTTTATGATCTTCTGAATTTGAACAAATACACTTTAATTGTTATTTCTTCAATTTTTGATAATGACTGAATATTCATCAGATTAACAAATAGAAGGTGAATGTGTGAGGGAGAGTGTTTGAGCTTCCACAGACTCACTCTGTGCTCCATGAGTCAGTGGAGATGCTGTCAGTACTGATGAGCTGTGAGGGAGATGAAGGAGTTGTTCAACATCTGATCAAAGTGAAAGATCCAGATTATCAGTGGATTGTTTCTACATCATCTCTGACATTAAATCCCTGTTTAACTCTGAACAGATTATTAAACCTGGAGTTATTTCAAACAGGAACATTGTTTTCTAAAGTTACATCATGTTTTTTTCATTCAGACTGAGGGACTGCTGGTTGTCAAAGATCAGCTATTCTGCTCTGGCCTCAGCTCTGAAGTCCAACATCCATCTGAGAGATCTGGACCTGAGTGAGAACAAGCTGAAGGATTCAGGAGAGAAGCTGCTGAGAGATCTTCTGGAGAGTCCAGACTGCAGACTGGAGACTCTCAGGTCAGTTCACTGACTCTCTGTTACTGCTGCAGATCTCACATGTTTCATTAGTTATTCAACTTGTTCTTCTACATATATATAAGATCCATACGTTTGTAAATGTTGTTTTGTCCAAATGTGTATTTCTCTAAATGTAGTCTGCAGTCATAACAGTTGATTGTTTCCTAAAGAAACTATTATTCTTCCACTGTTAGTTGTTAAAGTAAATGTATTTTTTCTTTCGTAAATGGTCTGAATAAAGAAGATCCTCTGAACTAATACTAGTTTCACATAAAGTTTACTTTCTGACATAGAAATGTTTATGTTCCCAATAGGGCTGCACGATTTTGTGAAAAAGTCATATTGCAATTATTGTGGACAATATTGCGATTTGCGATTGAATGAACAAAGTGTGATATGTACTGTACTTGGTCAGGGAAAGGAAAGAGCACAGACAAACTAGAAAATGCATTTCCTGCAGAAAATGCGTGTGAATGCTGTGAACTGTGAACATTTGTGGCTGAAGTTCACTGAAAATGCAGAAAAAGCTGAATATTTTATTAGCTGAATGGTAGCTGCTTTTAGCTACAAAAACCAAGTAAGTGTGTTGCTGAACTTAGCGGAGAAATGCAGAAAAGTGAAATGATTTGAATCAAATTGTTACAGCTCAAATGCATTGCAATGACTTCCATGTTAAAATAAGACTTTAAAAAGCTGAATTTTGCTGAAAGTAGGCTGAAGGAGTTCAATAAAGATATTAAATGTAAGTAGTAGTGAAGGAATGTTTACAAACACCTGTGTGTGTAAGCCCAGAGATCAAAGGTTACCATGGGGACAATGTTATCAAAACAACTTTTTACGTCTGTCTCTCTGTCTGTCTGTACCAGTCTGTACCAGTCTGTCTGTGGGCGTGTCTGCTCTGATTAGATGATGTCACTCAGGTTTGTGGCAACCATCTGCCCAGCAACACCATGGCAACCATCTGCAGAACTGACTCCCATTAAGACTGCATTGAGGATTATATCTGACAATTTTGCCACCTGTTCAAAAACTATGGCTCCTATAAAAAAATGACCAGAAAGTGAGCATCAGGGAACCCCAATGAACTGATATATGTGTTCTTTTTGGGTTTTATGTGTAAAATGTGAAGATGAGAGCAGTTTGTCTAAAGTGTACTTCTCTCTGTTCTGAAGAAAGATCCAGATTTTTTTAACATGGGAATCAATTGGGAGCTAGGTGGACTTTTTGTCTCTTCATGCCCTCAAGAGGCATTTTGTTTAATATTTTTTCTTAATTATTCTTTATTTTCCAACCTATGAGAGGTTTTCTTACGTTTTTCATGAAAAATGATGTCTGAGGAGTGTAGGGTTTGGGAATTATGGCAGGTTTAAAACATCTTTTTGGGAGAATTTCAAGCTGTCCCGCACTCTGTTTTGAGATCAAAGCACTCTAAGCCTTAACGAGCTGCTCAATCCACACTGATATTAAAATCTGAAGAAAGCCTCTTTACCAAGCTCCAAACTAAGTTAAATATCTCAAAAAGTGTAAAAGATATCATAAATCTGAATAACAAGTTTTATAGCTGAAGGTCTTGTGATCATTTTAAAGTTGGAATGAAAAAACTATAAAAAAAATAGTTTAAAAAGCTGAATATTTAAAAAAGTATGAAATATTTTGAAAAAGTTGAAAGTTTCCCATCGATTGCTGAAAAGGCTGAATAGTTTAATATTTGAATGGTTTCTGTAGCTGAAAGTAGGCTGAAGTTATGGAGAGCCAAAGTATCGGTTGAAATAATAAACAGCATTCGCACTAATAATCAGAAGAGGAAGAATAAAGATTTGAAGAACTATAGTGGAATTCTGTAAACAGCATTCGCACTAATAATCATTTTGATATCTGTATTTCTCAAAGAATCATAAACAAATACAACAAAAATATCTGAGTAGTAGGCTACTGTTTGAAAATAAAAGTTTTTTCTGCATACTATCCAGTAAATATACATTTAGATGTGTTTTCACAGATAATAAACAGAAGGCTGATATAATGATGATCCTCAATAACAGAATGACGGTCACTGTTATTCAGGGAAAGATCATTGATTAGGACGCAGTCATGATGAGCTGCACATTTCAGACCTGAACATCTGACTGGATTATAAATGATTTGTATCCTCATCATGTTTTCTTTATTCAGTCTGAGGTGGTGCAGCTTGTCAGAGATCAGCTGTTCTGCTCTGGCCTCAGCTCTGAAGTCCAACATCCATCTGAGAGATCTGGACCTGAGTTACAACACTCTGAAGGATTCAGGAGTGGAGCTGCTGAGAGATCTTCTGGAGAGTCCAGACTGCAGACTGGAGACCCTCAGGTCAGTAAGGGGTCTCTGCTGGTTCAGCAGTATTGTATGAAACTCAGGGAGGTGTTTCTCTCTCTGGGGAATCTCAACAGATCAGTGATGTTACCCACTGACTGCAGGCTCTCTCATTCTTCCATCAACTATAGAAGGCCAGCTGAAAATGCAAAGCCACATTTATATATATTATTATTTATTTATAGCCACTGTCATTTTATTTTGTATATATTGATTGTTGTATTGTTTTATTTAGGTCTTTATGTGTAAAAATGTGTCTTTGATTCTGTGTAAATATATATATATATATATAAATATATATATTTTTATATACATTTGTTTTTATATTCTGGATTGTGGGAAACGGTATTTCGATCTCTCCGAACACACAAACTGGAAGATTGACAATAAAGTTGACTTTGACTTGACATTTAGTAATCCACTCTCTCACAGACAAATGGGATTTGACTGAAGAGTGGAAAAGGTAGTCTGTTTTTATGGGATGTTTTTAGTTTCTAGACTAATGACTGGTTACTTCCTGTAATGCAGCTGAGTACTCTGAAGCTGACTAACTCAAAGAACAAACACTTATTTTAAACTGGATCTAAAACTGTTGGATTGTGTTCATCCCTACAGGATCGAAGATGAGACGTTCAGAGCCAAGATCCAGAAGACCTGTGAGTACTGAATATCCTCCATTCATCTAGATATGAAACTCTTTCATGGAGCATGACCTCAGAGGAAAACAACACTCTTGTTTTTCTCTCTTCATCATTCTGGCTTTTTCTCTTCATGTTTTATTATCATCATTATTCTCTCTCTCTCTCCTTCTCCTCTCAGGTGACAGGAAGTGAAGACACACAGAAAGGTGAGAGGTCGTACCGTGTGAAGTTTATTTATTGAGGTTTCACCTCGGAATAAATGTAGTTATTGGTTTTTCTGGAGAAAAAAGTCCTGCATTCAAAATGTTCCTCAAGTAAAAGTAGAAAAGTATTCTCATCAAAATATAGTTAAAGTAGCGACAGTGAAAGTAGTCATTGTGCAGATTGGTCCATCTCAGAATAATATATATGATATGTTTTATAATGATTGATCATGAAAGTGTTCTCAAAGCTGGTAAAGGTGCAGCTAGTTTGAATGACTTTGTATACTGCAGGGTAGCTTGTGGATTTACTCCAGGTGGAACTAAAGTCTGATTTAACACTTGGTTATATTTCACATCATTCATCCACATCTGTAAAGTAACTAAAGGTATTAAATACATGTAGTGGAGGAAAAGTACATCATCTACCTCTGAACTGTAGAGGAGTAGAAGTACACAGTACATCAAAATGGTACTTAAGTACAGTGCTTGAGTAAATGTACTTAGTTCCTCTCCTGATCTGTAAAGCTCTCCCAACATATGCAGGTTAGCATCCGGCAGCTTCTATGTGCTGGGGACCCGTACTGTACATTTTTATCATCAAACTTTGGGGTCCTCAACATCTCTGTGTTCCCTGCAGGACTCTCTGAGCTGCAGACACATTCTTTCTGTGACTTTGATCCAGATATTTGGAGCATAATAACTGAAGCTGTTTCTCCATGTTCAGGAACTCTGAGTCCTGCGGCAGGAAGCGGTCCTTCTCTCCAAGAACTCCTGGAGCCAGGCCTGCAAGCTGGTCCAGAACCAGAGTCCAACCGGTCGACCTCGTGAAGTTAAACTAAACTACACAATTATTAAAGATCATGTTTAAAGTAAAAAAATGGATGCTTTCAGACTGCAGGGTTTCCCACACATAGACTCTACTTGTATACAGGTATATTAACGGCCGCCAAAGTATATTTTGTATATATATATTTTTTTTGTATCCGTCCGCAAGCACGACACCATCTGCGATCGATGAACTAGTGGACAATGATCCCTCGCTCTACGCCTCCTGTACCTGTTCGCTCTGTGTTGTGAAAATACTGAATGTTCCTTCTGTATCAGAGTAGCACATGATAACAGAGGCCCTACGTAGCTGTGTACGTAGCCGGATGTCTGACTACATGGATGACGCTCATGAGACACTGTGTTGAAGTTATGATAGCTATGTTCCTCAGATTGGCATGATGACACAGCCCCTAGAGAGATAGACATATGACTGTCATGTTTATTGCTTACGCAGGCCTTAGCTAATCTGAGCTAATGTCAGAATACTGCTTTGAACCGGTATTCCTCCATCTTGTTGTCTCTTGTATATAAGCATATCAAGGACTCTACTCTGGGAACTATTTGTCCCACGCAGCTCTGTGTGTGATGACTACTTCCATTCTTGCAAGGATAATAAATACATGTATCCTGATATTGAAGCTCAAGACGGTGACGAGGGATATTTGTATAACACTCTGCTACCGCGTGAAGGGTCTGCTAACAAGAGACCAGCAGAAAGGGAGACCTCACGAGAAACAGAGAAGACGACGTAAACATCGTTTCTCTGACTACAGTCAAAGCAGATACTTTGTGGAATCAGTGGCGTTTTTATATGTACAAAAGTGGTGGGGCACAAAAAACTTAGATGTCTATATATAAGCTTCTGCAGTGACGTGCAGTGAGGTTCATGGCTGGTGAGGCACTGGCACTGACTCTTCAGGTTTACAAATATTATATTTTGACCTAAACCAAAATATAATATTTTCAAAAGCTTTTTTTGTCTGATGCTTTGATTAATTTTAAACAGACAGTTCAACAAAAGGATACCCAAAAAATATAATTTTATCATTTAAATATTGAATTGTTCTCTCTTAGTAAGATCCCATTTTCACAAAAATTGCGGTCTTACCTTGACTTGAAGATGAAGTCCATTTGCCTATCCTTCTGGACAAAAATCTCTATTACTTTTTTGTAAAAGTCCTCCTTATCTTCTTGTAGTTTCAAAAGTCTATCATAAATCTAATCGATAGATTTATAATTCAAAAATTATAAAAGTAGGGTAGACATGTGGATATTATCCAGCTGAACAAAACGTGCATTTATCTAACAGGTACGTTTCCCACAGATCTTATTTCGAGCTATTTTCTAAAATCCTATAGAGAAATCTCATTGCTTTTTTGTCGAGGGAAGCCAAGCTTACTTCCGGGTTTTAGGACGCGTCACTGCAGCTCTCTCGTCTCCTCTTCACACACCACACTTTTCGCGGCACACGTACTTACAGCCAATCAGCTATGAATTATGTGAGATGACGTATGGTGGGGATGGCAGCTCAGTGCCCCTATGGTCATTATTTTTTTGCCACACACATTAAATAGGAAAATACTCTGGGCATGCGCAGTGTAGTTTTTACAGTGACCATTCACTTAGACAGTGAGAGAGAGGGGCATGATCGGGTTTTGGCCCACATGGCTCTAAACAGCTCAATAGGCACACACTGTAGACACTAATTAGAAGAACACAGACTAAAACAGCAATGTGCAGACGAATCAGATGATTAAACATGATCTTAAAATATATTTCATATATTTATTTATTTATTTTTTGTAATCATTATTTGTAATCATTATTTGTAATACTTTCTGCTGACACTAGGTGGGTCATTAGGGGCAGGTGGGGCTGTGCCCCACCTGCCCCTAATGACCAGTCGCCACTGTGTGGAATATAAAAATGAAACTATAAGAATTACTCAGAATGTTCTTTTACAAATATTTCAAATGTTTCTATCAGAGTGCTTTCCTCATGAATGATCCATAAATCTTGGAGTTGTTTTCTGTGTATTTCATAATCTTAGAAGATATTTGATTTCATGTAACTTTCAGATCAAAAATGTTTTTATTGCATTTCTACAATGCATAACAAGGGTTTGTCCTTTTAGAAATGGAAAGCAAAATGTATGCAAATACAAATGACACAATTGTTTGTAATGGTTATATGTACAAAGAGAAAAATAAAAAACAACAGAATGAGAGAGGCTTTAGCATTTTTTTGTTTGTTTTTTAAATAAAGAAGATTCATTGTGTTAATTGTTCAAAGGAGACAGGCTGCATGTTTGCTAATCTATTAGATCCAAGCTAAATACTTTAAAGTCTCATTTTATCCTTGGAAAGTTAACAAAAAAAGCTTCCTAAACTTTTATTCTAGTCTCCTGCATGAGAGAAACAAGGCCTGGGCAAAGGCTAGGAAATCAGGCTCAGAGGTAGAATGGCTGTGTTTTAGGCAGCTAAGGAATAGCTTCACTTCACATGTCAAAAGTGCTAAATCGAAGTACTATTTGTCAGTTACCACAGAAAACCTAAATAATCCTAGGAAATGTTGGAAAGCCATAAAATCGAGCGTCGGAGTGGTGCGGTCACCCTAAGTGACAGACCTAAAGTATCCGGGATTCAGGCACCTTGCCTGGCTTGTACATTTTTGGTGATGCGCCCTGGAGGTATCAGACTATTTTAAACAACTTTTCCCCGCCTTTCAAACACTTATTCCTCGGTTTTAGCCAGTCATTTTACACGATATCATTTAACATTGACGCTCTCCTGAAAATGCACATATTCTGTGCATTTTCAGGAGAGCGTCAATGTTAAATGATATCGTGCAAAATGACTGGCTAAAACTCTCTTCCAGACATTTAAAAATACTTTCCCCGACCATTTAAACATTATTTCTGGCTTGTAAAGTGAAGTTATGCGCCCTGGAGGTATTACACTATTTCAAACAACTTTTCCCCGCCTTTCAAACACTTATTGCTGGGTAAATCTGTCCTCTTCCTCCCCCTGGGTGTGTGTGAGACAAGTGAACTGAGTCAGCCTGCCAACAAGCAGCAGTCTGCTGTCATTTGAAACATGGTCCTCCGCTTTTTGACACACTTTTACCCGTGTTTTGAGCACTTTTTCCTGGGTAGAAATGACATGAGCTGTAGCCTGGTTGTCTCCCAGTACTGGGTACTAGTTAATGCCACTATCACCACCACATTTAAACCGGATGAACTGGTAGTTATCCGGGCTGCTGGAGAGTCATTTTCAGGCTCCTCTCTCCACAATTGTCCCCCTAAAATGATTTTAAATCATTATTTTTGCATTTAAATGCATTTATTCTATCATTTATATGGTTCCCCAACACAATGCACATAGTCTGGAGCTCACTGGATTCCTGCATATATTTTAATTTGGCGTTTTAACACTTTTTCCCATGAAAATGATTTTTAATCACAATCATGGGGCTACGAAAATAAAATTCCTGGTAATGCATAGCACAAGTGCACCTTTTACAATTTAAATGTATTTGTATCATATATTTTTGGGCTAAAAAGGTGACCTCTCTGGGTGATTTAGTCAGTTTATGGAGCTTGACCCATAAATCCTGGATGATCCAGGCCGAATTTGGGTGCTCATAGGCGGCCTGCCCGGCGCCCCCACCCGTGGAAAGCAAAAAAAAGTGAAGAAAACGGATAATTATATCTTAAAATAATCAAAAATGAAGTTTTGAAAAATGTGCCCAACGGAGAAGGGGCTCAACTGTTTGGCGCTTCGGGCCGTTTTTTCCCCTTCTCCGATGGTTGTTGCAACGGGGAAGTGGAAAAGGTCCCTGGGCTTCATTTCCTCTTCCCTGTCAAATAAAATCATCCATACTTTTCAGACTACCGTCTGCACGAAATCGGAAACCCAGTTTTTGGGTGCACTCAGAAAAAAAACGGCTGTTGAACATCATGGAAGAATGTATCCGATGAGAGTGCACTTTGGGTCGGATCAAATTGATGCCTCAAGACCCCCCAAACTGGTTCTCCAAATACTTTAAGTTCGAAAATGTGACCCATGGAGGAATACAAGGGCAGTCGACAGGGGACTCTACCCGATTTTGAAGCACTATTTTGGGTCACATTTTTTTACACTTTCACCCTATTCCCTGGTTCTCCAAATACTTTAAGTTCGAAATTGTGACCATGGAGGAATACAAGGGCAGTCGACAGGGGACTGTACCCGATTTTGATGCACTATTTTGGGCCACATTTTTTTACACTTTCACCCTATTCCCTGGTTCTCCAAATACTTTAAGTTCGAAATTGTGACCATGGAGGAATACAAGGGCAGTCGACAGGGGACTGTACCCGATTTTGATGCACTATTTTGGGCCACATTTTTTTACACTTTCACCCTATTCCCTGGTTCTCCAAATACTTTAAGTTCGAAATTGTGACACTGGAGGCAGTCGACAGGGGACTCTACCCTCATTTGAAGCACTATTTTGGGGCACGATTTTTTCATTTTCACCCCTTTTGCCTGGTTCTCACAAAAGTTGAATTTGATTATTTTGCCCATGGAGGAATGTCAGGGGGGTCCGCGGGGACTCTTGCGGGGTCATGAGGCACTATTTTGGGGCACAATTTTTTCATTTTCACCCCTTTTGCCTGGTTCTCACAAAAGTTGAATTTGATTATTTTGCCCATGGAGGAA
>CALSBW010022351.1:29643-41281 GCA_943590975.1 Lindbergichthys nudifrons | reverse complement strand
ACTGCACTTTACAAGCCAGAGAAGGTGCCTGAATCCTGGGGTAAACATTGTTTAATTGTTTAAGTGTTTTTAAATGTATGGAACAGTGTTTTGTCTCTTTCAAAACTCTCCCGTCATTGGCCGGATACATGGGGACGATTTTATATTCACTATGACCGTTAATATTCCAGTGAGATGAAGTACGTCCGTTGACGGGAGTGTTCTCATGTTAATTTTGTCCAAAAACCAGAGCTTTCCATTCTCTAAGTTAGATCCTAAGAAACCGGCTGGCCCGGACAACGTAGAACCTTTCTTTTTAAAGATAGCAGCAGATTTTATTGCTCCACCTCTCACTTCTCTTTTTAACCTCTCCCTCAGCACAAATGCAATTCCAAAAGTATGGAAGTCAGCTTATGTCTTGCCTTTACTAAAAGGAGGGGAGGCAACTATTTTAAATAATTATAGGCCCATCTCTAAATTATCAGTTCTGGCGAAGGTTCTTGAACGCCTAGTGAGTGAGCAGGTAAAGGAGTTTTTATGTAAAAATGATATCCTGTCTAAACATCAGTCAGGCTTCAGAAAGCAACATAGCACCATCACTGCGACAATGAAAGTGGTGAATGACATTACAAGTATTTTAGATAAAAAGCAGAGTTGTGCAGCTCTATTTATTGATCTTTCCAAAGCGTTTGATACTGTCGATCATCGCATCTTAAAGCAGAGGCTACTCAGTATTGGCTTATCCAGCCATGCAGTGGGGTGGTTTGTGAACTACCTCTCTGAAAGGTCCCAATGTGTTCACTTTGATGGGCTGTCTTCTGAGTGGTTGAACATTGCTAATGGTGTTCCTCAAGGCTCTGTTTTAGGTCCACATTTATTCTCCATCGACATCAATAGTTTAGGTGAAAATGTGGATGAAGCTACTTTACATTTTTATGCGGATGATACCGTGATGTACTGTGCAGGTCCCTCGATTAAGGAGGCGGTTGTTAAATTACAGGCTGTTTTTAACATTATTCAGACTCAGCTCTCTGAACTTAAGCTTCTTTTAAATGTTGATAAAACCAAGGTAATGCTTTTTTCAAAAGCTAAAAAGACACCAGAGCCTGTTTTAGATATTGTTACTATGCAAGGACAAGTACTAGAAGTGGTTGCCTGTTATAAATACCTTGGTATCTGGCTTGATGATTGTCTTACTTTTAAACTTCATGTCAATAACCTGCTTAAAAAGCTGAGGGTTAGGCTAGGTTTCTTTTTCAGAAACAAGTCCTGTTTCTCACTTGAGGCCAGGAAAAGGCTCTGTGACTTTTTGACCTGTGCTGGACTATGGTGACTTGTTGTATATGAATGCACCTGCCCATTGCCTGAACAAGTTAGATGCCGCCTATCACAGCGCACTGAGATTTGTCACAAATTGTAAAGCACTTACACATCACTGTACCCTGTATGCCAAGGCAGGTTTCCATCACTTACTGTACGGAGGCTCAGTCATTGGTACACGTTTATTTATAAAGCTTTGTTGGGTAAACTCCCGTATTACATCTGCTCTCTGATAACAAAGAGAGTTGCAAGCAGCTATTGTCTGAGATCGCATGATGTAGTCTTGTTAGATGTGCCAAGAGCAAGGACTGTCTCAGGTAAGACAGCTTTTATGTGCGCAGCTACACTTGCTTAGAACAATCTTCAGCAAGAATTGAAACTGAGCAATCTCATTCCTCTGCATGTTTTTAAAGCTAGGCTAAATGAAATGCTCGTTGATACTATGGGTACTTGTAAATGTCTATAACTATGTAAATGTATCCTGTAAATATAATGTATGATGTCCTTTATTGTTTTATGTTTCATGTGGAACCTATTTGCTGCAGGTCTCCCTTGAAAAAGAGATCAATGAATGGGACCAATCTGGTTAAATAAAGGTTTGAAATGAAAATGAATTCTGACAATCACAAATGTGGAGAATCTCCTGACTGGTTTCACATCCACAGTTTGAACCAAAGTCTACAGATATCTCAGCATTCATGTAGCCGAGAACACTTTTTCTTTTATAAAAGTGTGTTGGTTTTGACACGTGAAAAAGTAGAATATTGCTCCATATGTTGTCTCCAGTACTGAGCAAGATCACTCTCTATTCCAGTAAGTCTTCACAGGCTCTGCAGCATTTAGAAGTGACGCTGCACAGATCAGTGCTGCAGAGTTACAGCGACGAAGAGGAGGAGGAAGAGGGGAGATGAGAGGAATCCTGCTACGAAGCTGACATGGGAAAGACAACTTCAGCAGGGAGAGGAGATGAGGAAGAGGAGAGGATATGAGGAAGAGGAGATGAAGAAGAGGACATGAAGAAGAGGAGAGGATATGAGGAAGAGGAGATGAGGAAGAATTGAGGATTAGAATAAGAGAGGCAGGGAGAGGACGGATGAGATGAAGGTAGGCGATGAAAAATATGAGGAGGAATGAAATAGAAATGGAAAGTCTGGGTCTGACCTTGCTTCAGTCTCTGAGGAAAAATAAAAATGTTTGGTTGAACTGTCCCTTTAAAGACATCATCATCATCAGCTGGTCCCCCTTGAGGTGTCAGTTGAAAATGATTTCTCAAAAATCTGACTTTTTATCAAAATTATGTTTTTCCTCAAAATTATGACTTTTTAAGAATAAAACTGAAATAGATTTTATTTCTCAAAATTCCAACTTTTTCAAAAAAATTCAGACTTTTTCAGAAAAATAAGAAATTAGATATTTTTCCTCAAAATTCAGTTTTTCTCAAAATAATGACTTTTAATATTATTATTTTTAATAATCTGACTTTTTTTGAAAAATCTTTGTGAGCGTTATTCAGAGCTCATCTGTGTGTTTCACCCTCATGGGGAGTGGAGGATAAACTTTACAAATGCATGAGTTTTGGCAATAAAGGATTTCTAAATCGTTGTTTTGGTTGAACTGTCCCTTTAAAAACAGAAGAGATCGTTTCCATAGCAACCTAAAAAAAAGACACACATGCGGATGCTTTCAAATGTATTTATTCATATATAGGAATAAAGAAATGAAAGGGAATGAAAATAAAGTTGTCATTAATTTATTCAAATATCAAACAGATGTAGGTTACAGCTTGACTGATGATTCTAAAATGGGTTTAAACAATTAATTTGGTGGAAGCTGCACATCATCTTCATCATCCTCTTCATCCTCATCATAATGCTTTCCCCCCTTAAAGTGTCAAGTGGCAATTTTAGCACATCAATTCCAGAATAAAAGAAAACAATTGGTATTTAAAATTAAATTAAAACATAGTGTGCAGACATTTACATATGCAACAAATGGATATATACACAAACAGCTGGTTTAAATTATTTATGAATAAGGCTTTTATATCAACAAGCCTTTTTTATACTGCCACATAACACTGGAGACGTCTGAACAGAAGCAGTGAGTCTGCGGTTAAACCCAGAATAACTAACACGTGTCATTAAAATGTGTTTTATATTACATACATTACATTATAATACATGCAGAGCCTCTCTGTTCAATTAAAACCCAAAGAAAAGAACATTTTCAAGGTTAGGTGTTTAAAAATGCATGCTGTTTAATAACCAAACAACAACAAAGCCAGTCAGAAATGTTTGTAAATACATTAAAACACCCAAAAAAAATGGGATCAAAAGAATCAGAAACACAGGAGAGCTCCGACATAAAGACGGTACGACTCGGTTCCTAAAGTCTGACTGCATTATTACTTTGTTTAGTGACGGTTCATTCAGGGTCGAGTATCAGGGAGATCTCACTGATTATAATTATCCATATTTATTTTTATTAAATCCTATGAATAATATATTTTCCCTTTTATCGTATTTTCGACTTCATCCAGATCTCAGGTTCCAGCATCACGTGATCTTTGGTGCCTTATAGAGACTAGAAACACAAACAATGCTGTAATGTAGCTTTAATGTGTTGTACAAAAGAGAAACAATTTAAAAGGTTTTTTTAATATCTACGGATGAGGATTAGGGTCGAACATTAAAAATAAAAAATTCTGGATTTTTCTTCAAGTTCTAACTTTTTGTCAAAATTATTACTTTTTAAAGAAATGAAGAAAAAGTTACTTTTTTTTCAAAATGTTCTTAAATGTAACTTTTGTCCAAATTATGAATTTTTTGAAAAAGTAACATTTTCTAGATTTTTCTGAAAAAGTCAAATGCTTCAATTTATTCTGAAAAAGTCACATTTTTAACACTTTAAGTACATTTCTGGGGAAAAGTTAATTTTTCAGATTTCTTTCTGAAATTCTGGCTTTTTATTAAAGTTCTAACTTTTGGTCCAAATTATTGACTTTAAATCCGAAATCTGACCTTTTGTCCAAATGATGTTTTTTCAGAAAAATTAAGAAATATGGATATTTAAAATGAGAAATGTAAAATCTCTAAATTATAAAAAAAAGACTCCTATTATTTTCTTTGGTGAATGTTATTAACTTCCATTCTTTCAAGGACTATTGCAACACCTCGCTTCTGAATAATTCCCCAAAAAGCTCATATTTTTTCCAATTAGTTCTTATTTAATTTAATGATACTCAACCCCATTATTCTCTAAAAATACAGAAACTTGATTCAGAGTTTTCCTGATGTGTCAAAGAAGCGCGCCGTTACTGAATAAGGCATACATCAAAGTGCAACAAAACATGTTGGTTGTCTTCTAAATGAGGTGGTGGTTAAAAGATCTACAGAAAACTAAATGTCAACAACTAATGTGGAAAACGCTTTGATAGTCCAGATTTAAATAAACAGATTTGTGAGGTAGTTTGATTAAACATGAATATATTCAAAATGATAGACTACCTCTTAAAAACCTCTACCTAAAATCTCTCGAAGCTACCTGAAGGAATGAATTTATCATTATTATTACGTTATTGTAAGTTTGCACGACTTTCCAGGACTTTAAATGACATGTGGCAGTTTGTTACAGCAATGAAATGATGAAATACAAATTCTCACAGCTTCTTAAAAACACGATAGATTAATGCAAAAAAAAGCAGTGTCCGCCATATCCAACAGCAGCAAGTGGAAGGATCAAATAAAATAAAAGATGTGCCCTAATATGTTTTCTAAATGTCTTTTTTCGGGTCATCACTGCACCATGAAGGAGGAAAACGCCTCGGTGCTTTTGAGTCCGTTTCGCTCTATGATCTTCTCGATGGCGATGTAAGTTCCCGTGATGAAGCCGATGAGCCCGATGAGGCTAATGACGGCGTTTTTGATGGTGACAAGAGGCGAAAGACCCTCCGTGTGGAAAGTGATGATCTGCAGGATGGGCGGGAAGATCAGCGCCAGAAAACTGCTGCTGACCGAACCGACCAATGAGATGACGAGGTCCAGCTCTGGGATCAGGATGGCCAGAGCGCCTGGAAAAGAAGGAAAAGATAGAATATTGTTCATAACTTTACCTCTGACTTTGTGTTGAAACTCAACGATACACTAGGGTAAAAGTAGAGACGTCTCCGCAGAACCCATCTTTACTATAAAAAGTAAAATGTTCAGAAAGTAAAATGTTCAAAAATGTTCAGTGTTATGACCTGGCTCAAAAGGCCACAACAAAGAGGAGACACACCATATCAACGGTTAATAAAAGATGTTTATTTAAAGTGGACCCATCATGCTATATTTAAATGATATATTGTAGGGCCTTACCTATATAATGTATATTTATACGTTTCTGTTTTCAAAATACCAAACAGATCATGCATTTTAGCCATGCCTCATTTCGCTCTATGTGCTGTTTGCTGTCTACGGGTCTGATTCTGCTGACCACGCCCCCCTGCAGGAGAGGTGAGACGTGCTCTGATCAGCTGCTGGGCTGTCAGAAGAGGGGGAGAAAAAGAGATCTCCGTCCTCCGTGTTTTATTATATAGAGTCGTTATTTATTTGTTTTAAAGCTCAATAAATAACAAAGAAGACCTTTGACCGGCACTTTTCTAATTTTGTCCGGAAGATTGAAACTTTAACGGACATCTTGACCGGCGAAACAAACTGAAACTGAAACTCTGCCGCACGGTCCCCTCGTTCCTTGGAAGAGGCGGAGAGGTGGGTGTTTGTCATCTGCTGGTGGACTAACCGGAGAGAATTACAGTGCTTGCCTCGACGGGGAGGGATTGCATTGAATTAAAGCAGCGGGAGCAAACGCTTGCCTCGGGGAGGGAGAAAGAAAGCCACAGCGGAGAATAAACAGAAGGGTAACCATGGTAACTATGGGTGGGAAGTCTTCTTCGCTGCTTTTGTGGCAGACTACAGCGCCACTTACAGGCCTGGCATATGTACTACAGCGTCTCCAGCGCTTTTGAGCGGCAATGGCCGGCCGTGGCCCAACCCCACATTCCCCTGATAGGTGGAGAGTTGGCCCAATAGCCGTAGCGCCACCGTCCTGACGTCAGGACAGTGTTCAAATCTGGATCAGTTTTTATCAGATCCGTTGCAGCCCCTTTTTTAGAGATTTGGGTATGGAGGAAAATAGAGAGGGTTGTGTTTTCTGACACTTGGTGAGTTCCCTGGAACACCGGGGACACATATTCATGTATAAAAGACGTACAAAAGTGCATTTTGCATGATAGGTCCCCTTTAAGCAAGCAATTCAAAGTAAAGCAACTAAAGTAACAAACAGCATACTACATACAGAACCGGGTGCCTGTAGGGAAAAGCAGAGAGAGGCTTTAAATAGCTGCAGGGCACCAGACCCAGGTGCCCTGAGTTACTGCAATCAAGGCTGGACACAGCACAGCCACACCCTCTCCAGATGAACCCACAGGGGCATCACATCAGAAAAATATACATTTTCAGAGATTTTCTCAGCAACATTTTCTGAAAGTAAAAAATTCTGAAATGTTCTGAAAAAGTAAACATTTCTGAAACATTTCTGAAATGTTCTGAAAAATGTAAATGTTCTGACATCTTCTCAATAGGTAAAGTTTTCAGAAATGTTCAGAAAATAAAAACTTCAGAAATGTTCAGAAAAAAACATTTTTTCGGAAAAAGTAAAAACATTAGAAAATGTTCTGAAAACAAAACAGATTCCACAGATTCCAGATATATAAGTATCATCACTGAGCGATCAAAACTCGCGGCATGGGAAGCAAACCCAGACATCCCAACACGTAGCTTTACGGAGCAAAAATGGAGATATTCTTACTTTTGCTGTTGTTCTGATCAAAAGTTGTATTCAATGAAATTAAAACGATAAAAACGCTGCTGAAAGTTAATCCATAGGTTAATCCAATGTGTCTGTGTCACTTTTGAAAAGATTACTGATAATCCATTATTCAATTTTTACTAGACTCTATGGATACAGGGTGTTGTATAGATTGTAAATCTATTTGAGATAAATGTGATTTTGTGTTAAATTAAGACAATTTACTTGAGTTAAAGATTGATTTCTCTCTATATCATTCAGGTATTTATTGGGATTGTATTTAAAGACTCTAAATAAGTGAACTCTATATCTATGTTTTATTAAAACTTGTGAATAAATATATGATGATTTTTCTGATTCTTTAGTCTCTTGCAGCTCTACTACACTCACAGAGTCTCTTTGGTTATTACTTATGATATCTAGTTCCTACGTGATGTTTTCTTTTGTTTTAATATGTTATTTTCACGGATTTGTAAAGAGCTTAAAATCTAGCTGTAGAGTAGAGGGATGTAGCTGCTGTGCGTTGGACCGTTCATGGTCTCATTTCTTTGTGCATTTTACGCCTCGGATACACTCGGATAGCCTGGCAATGCTCAAAGCAAACTAAAAACACGGCAGCATGGAACAAGTGGAACAAAGACAAACGTATCTCCCTTCGGAAAGCCAAGGACTGACATCTTGATTCAAACACTGAGACTCTCAGGGGCTTTTTCTCTTGAAGATTTGCTCATCACGTATGCACACGATGATGCGCTGCTTCAATCTCTTGTAGTATTCTCATTCAAAAACCCAAAAGCAATCTCTTTCTCCCAGATGTGAGTGTAGGAGTCGCATTATTCCCCCTCACACGTTTAGTCCTTCAACTCCTTCATTCCAGCAAACATTATTGAGATCCAACTGGGTGCGATGTCCTTTTCATTTCATTTGTATTTGTTCCGTTCATGGTATTGTTATATCAATCTTGGACCTAGTCATAGTAACTAGGTATGTTATGGAATTACAGTTTCCATCGCCAAGAGGCTAATCGTCTCTTTGCTAGTTATTCACTCATTCATTCAAGTGAGCTGACAAAGACGATGTTTAGATTATAATAGAGTAAGAGGGAAAACATTGAGGTTCGTGTGTTAGTTAAATAAAGAAAAGTGTGTGCGTTCATGTGCAAACGTATATATAGTTTGTTAATTGGATAATTCATATCCTGCAAGACTCCTAAAGACGTCATGAGATAATGACCTTTCGACATCTGGAACATACATGTTGCTCTGATGTTGGTGCGTCCATTTGGAGAACATGATGTTCGTGTGCTAGTTAAACATGATTAGGGAAAATGAGTGTGTGGTCATTACAGCTGCTATAAAGGCTGTGTGAAATTTCCACTTTGTGGGGGCATTTCCGCGATTGGCTGCTGTGGCAAGAGGTAAATGTTTCCCCATTATTATTTGTTTGTTGCGCAACTGAATAATAATTAATCTCAACCATGTCTGTGTTTGTGTTTTATTGATCTCTCTCTGTGTTAACATTTAAGGTTGGTGAGCCATAAATTGCACGAACAGTATGCACAACTTAATGTATAACAATTATAAACTAGAGAATGCAATTCCTGAAGAAATTGCTAGTGGGAATGCTTTATGCTGAAAATCTGACGCTAAACTGCTATGCTGAAATGTAATGTGTAAGAAGAAAGTGAAGAATTTAGATTGAAATGATACATGAACACTGGGGGCTTGAATGTGTGATGAGAGAAGAAAAGAGAGTAAAAAGGCTTGGAAAAGCAGCAGAATATTTGAACTGCAAACCTTTGAACTAACTTGATGGTGAATGATCTGTCGCCATGCCAACGGCATTTGATGACATCCCATAATAAGCTTAGATGCGTTGATGGCTGCATCGTTACCAAACCTGTGAAGTTTTGGGCCATTTGGAGCATTTTCACTGAAGTTATGAGAAAACTGTGTTTCATGGCGGGCATTGTGTTGACATGGCAACGGCATGTCCCGTAGATGTCTTCACGGCTGGACTATTAGCACACATGTGAAGTTTGAGCACTTTTTGAACATTTTCATAGGTGTTATAGCGACATCGTCTTGTATGGCGAGGGATGCGTTTCCATGGAAACGGCATATGGTGAGATCTCAGATTTGGCGTAGAGCTGTTGAGGCATGGACCGGTGATATACAAGCAAAGTTTGGGGGACGATCGGACCGTGTCCATTGGACTTACAGCGACATCGTGCTTCATGGCGAGTGGTCTGTCGCCATGGCAACGGCATTTGATGACACCCCATAATACGCTTAGATGCGTTGACGGCTGCATCGTTACCAAACCGGTCAATGTGACATCGTGTTCCATGACACAGGTGTTTATATTTGAGCTAACGACGACAGCTGTGTGTCGCCAATAATGTATAAAATAGGTGGAACATGTTGAAGTCAGTATGAAGTCTCCATGAGACAGAAAAGAATAGGCTCAGACAGTCTGTTAAACTCCAGTGAACACGTTGTTAGCTCAAACACGAACACCTGTGTGTTATGACATCATCGTGTTCCATAACACAGGTGTTTATATTTGAGCTAACGAGGTGTGCAGAGATCAAAGGTTTCCATTGTTCTGAATGAGAGATGAACCTCTTACATGTGAATGAACAGTTAGAACTGACTGCTGTCAGTTGGAGTGATGACATCATCGTGTTCCATTAAACAGGTGTTTATAGTTGAGCTAACGAGCTCTGTAGAGATGAAAGGTTTGCATTGTTCTGAATGAGATGAACCTCTTACATGTGAACGTTTTGTGGAAGAACGATAACAGATATCTGTGAAATTTCAAAACGTGAAGCATGTCAAGGAAGTTGAGTATCTGAAGTGTAATTTTTGCGTACTTTCGGGTTAATAATGTGGCCTTTTTGGCAGTTTAACTAAAGGTGTGCGGCTGCTGCTGTGAGGAAATATCTGCTGGGCTTTAATGGAGACATGTTGAACGTTTTTGTCACTTCATGCCCTCAAGAGGCATTTTGTTTAATTATTTTGCTTAATTATTCGTCATTTTTCAAGCTACGAGATGTTTTCCTACGTTTGTCATGAAAAATGATGTCTCAGGAATGTAGGGTTTGGGAATTACGGCAGTTTAAAAAAAATATATGAAGGCAAATTTCAAGATTTCCTACCCTCTAGCTGTGACATCACGCACTCTGCCTTAACGAGCTGCGCAATGTTAAAGTTAAAATGTAAAAAATGTGATGAATTATGGGATGCATCTCTGGAATTATGAAAGTTATGAATGATAAAAGTCATAGCCATCGATTCCCGACCGAGCTGAACGTTTTGATGTTTGAACGGAGTTTCTGCGATGTTGAATGTGGGAGGAGAAGACGGACAAAATAACTGGATGGAATAATAAGAATTTTGTCCGTAGCATAACATATAGTTGGAATGCTGTATCAGCATTCCCACTAAAATATAACTTAACTCCCACTGTACATTTTACATTTATATTCAATTTAATAATGGATAATCCATTTCTTGCACAATAATATTCTGCATTATATTTGTTACTGTACATTTGTATTTCCACATGTATATTTTTTTATATTTAATGCTATTCTATTTCAGAAATATTTTGGATTGTTTATTTCTAGTGTTTTAACTTATCTTGTGTGCATTGCCTTGTCTTTTTATATGTTATAAATGTATTGGCTCCCACATAACTTGAACCCTGCACTTACATGTGAAGAGGACGAGGACGGTGCGCAGCAACATGTCCACGGGTCGCTCCCATCTCACCGACACACGAGCCAACACGGGGGGGATGAGGATCTCCGCAGGGACGTAGAACTGCAGGGCGAAAGTGATGAAGATACCGAAACAGTAGAGAAGCTTCACCCCCTGGTACGTCCTGGGAAAAGAGCCGAGAAATAGTCAAATAAACGAGTTATGTGGTAGAAAAATCAGCTTTCAAGCTCTTCTTCTGTTCTCCTGCATCCTGCTGATGTTCAGGTGTATATCAGTATGTAGTGTCTCTTCTTTAAAAGGAAACCTATCATGCTATATTTAAATGATATATTGTAGGGCCATACCTATATAAGGTATATTTATACGTTTCTGTTTTCAAAATACCAAACAGATCATGCATTTTAGCCATGCCTCATTTCGCTCTATGTGCTGTTTGCTGTCTATGGGTCTGATTTTGTGAGCTGCAGCTGACCACGCCCTCCTGCAGGAGAGGGGAGCCGCTCTGATCAAGTCAAGAGGGGGAGAAAAAAAGATCTCCGTCCTCCGTGTTTTATTATATTAGTATAGGCCTATAGAGTCGTTATTCATTTGTTTTAAAGCTCAATAAATAACAAAGAAGACCTTTGACCGGCACTTTCCCTCACATTCCCCTGATAGGTGGAGAGTTGGCCCAATAGCCGTAGCGCCACTTTCCTGACGTCAGGACAGTGTTCAAATCTGGATCAGATCCGTTGCAGCCCCTTTTTTAGAGATTTGGGTATGGAGGA
>CALSBW010022351.1:16605-29243 GCA_943590975.1 Lindbergichthys nudifrons | reverse complement strand
ATGATAGGTCCCCTTTAAAGAGTCCTCTCCTGCTGATGTTCAGGTGTATATCAGTATGTAGTGTCTCTACTTTAAAGAGTCCTCTCCTGCTGATGTTCGGGTGTATATCAGTATGTAGTGTCTCTACTTTAAAGAGTCCTCTCCTGCTGATGTTCAGGTGTATCTTTGCTACACAGCACTTTTTGTTTATTCTGATTGAATCAAATGTTATTCATATTAACCCACACTTTTTTCTTTGGCCATGTTTAAAGAGGTCCCTACTCTCCTTTTTGGGTGTTTCTCCTCTCCTGTAGTGTGTTGTATATGTTGTAGTGCATGTAAATGGTCTGCAAAGGCTATAATCTGTATGAAACACAACTGAATCGACTCGTTTTCCCCTGAAGCAAGAATGATTAGCGTATTGACATCTTTTAGATTGTTGCTTTTATTTCTTTTAAATTGTCTATTGTTTTTAATTGTTCTTGTTTCATGGTGTGTGGGCTGAGCTGTGCTGTTTGTTTATCTGACTGTACAGCACTTTGGTCTGGAGCAGAGGTGCCCAAACTACGGCCCGGGGGTCCAAATGCGGCCTGCGGACCATTTTGAATCGGCCCTCAGCTAATTAAAAAACATATAATGTAAGACGGCCCACAAATGAAACTTGTGCTCGTCTTATATTGTACTTCTTAAATATAAATGTAAACATATATTACACAGTAGTATTCATGTGTAATTAAGCCCACTTTTCAAATACATTAATTCAATTAAAGTTGGGAAAAATGTCAAACAAATTTGATTAGAAAAAGCCCAATAACTTATTTCCATAACAAGCTTGAAATCTAACCTTCATATTTCCTCTTTTTATAAGCAATCTGAAGCCTCTGTTTTAAGGGATGAGCTGCCAACACGTCTTATAACTAAATAAAGTAAACCCTCTGGAGAGCTGGGATTTAGGCTGTTCTAGCATGTTCAAGTATTAAGCATCATTGACCTACATTTGATTGATTTTTCCAACTTATAACTGAACTTATGAGGCGATAAACCTCTAGTAAGTGGTCCAGCCCTTCGTATATTTTTCTGGATGTGGCCCTCGGTGAAAAAAGTATATAAATAAAGCTGTATTGTATTATTATTATTATTATTATTATTATTATCGTACCAGCAGTTTGGCAGGTTGAGGGTGATGCTTCCTCCGATAGTGTCTCCGAAGCACAAATACCCGATGGTGCCGAGGGTGATGTAGAGGAAGGTGACGATGCCCATCCCCAAATATAAAACAGGGATGAAGCTCTGAGGCCGGTTCATCTTGTTCTCCAGAGGAAGAACCTGCACACACACACACACAAGAACACAATAACACTGTGAATAAGGCAAGGCCAGGCTATTTATACAGCACCGTTCAACACAAGGCAATTCAAAGTGCTGAAAGACATCAAGAGCATTAAGAAACATATTATAAAACACTCATTTAAAAGCAAAGATAATAAAAGGAACATGAATTAAAGCGACAGTGCAGTGTGAGATACACACATCTGAAATGTTTAGCTCCGACTCGATCATCGCTCACTTTTAGCAGAAATAGTTTTCTATCTGTGCTGCCTATTTCTATGTTTATAGAGTTGGGACATGTTTTTTGGCTCAGAGTGAGCGCTCCTTGGTTTTGTTGGTTTGCTGGGGGCTTGTCAGAGTGAGCGCTTGCTGCTTTGCGAGGATCTTTGTAAACGGAGCACGGAGATCAACACATGGAGCAGAGACGTCATGTAAACTGTGTTCGTGTCTGTGATGCTTGAGCCTTGAAGACTAGGGGTGTTTCTCAATCGCGAGTACGCTTGCTTGGTAGCACATGTCTGCCGAGCATCTTGCTTCAGAAGCGAGTCAAGAATACTTCCTGGCATTCGGAAAACGAAGAGTGGAACAGGCTAGCAAGTGTGCAGGTGTGTGTCATATGCCTTACATCTTCCGCCACAGATTTGGGGAAATTGGTCCGTGCGCAAAGCATTGTGGGGATTTTAAGACCGCGGAGTCTACTCATGTGCAGCCTCGATATTTCTCCAAACGGAGTACGCCGGGCTCGGTAGATTTCCAAGTATGCTGGAGATTGGAACAGTACTTCGACGGCACTCGATGACGTAGTATGCTTGAAATAGTGGCTCTGCAGCAGCTTTACTCGCGATTGAGAAACACCCATGGAGATCAACACATGGAGCAGAGACGTCATGTAAACTGTGTTCGTGTCTGTGATGCTTGAGCCTTGGAGACTATTTGTCTGTGAGTTATTCATGTGCAGAATGTTTGTAGTGTGTGACTTTTGGTCTGAAGCTAGTTTAATGTGTGCTAATTTAGCTAATGGTGATCTGTGCTATTTCTAGCTAATAGTGATGCTAATGATAGCTAATTCCTTTAATAGTAGTATGTGTGTCGTTTGTACAGTGCTACTTATATGTTATGTAAAGCCTGCATACTTATATGTGTTTTATTTCTGTATTGTTACAGTTTTACAAAGTAAAAGAAGAACAGTAAAGTCAAGAAAGAAAACATCTCTATTGGAGGACTTTTAAATGTTAGCTAACTGCCTAGCTACGCATAGGGATACGCGCTGTAAGGGCAGAACACTATCACCTCACTTTCTTTCTATGTTCTTGTTTCTCCTTTAGTTATTTCAAGTGTTTCATGCTAAACGAACCCCCCTTTTGGAACATCCTAATCTGACGCCATGGTACCTTTTAGTTATTGGCGAAACTATTACTCTTTTTTAAATGCACATTAGTTAAGTTTACCTTGTCTTTCTAGGACTAGGAATAAACTATTCTAAAATATAAACGTCTCAAAACAGGATGTTATGGATTATTAATATCGTTTCATGGACTTTATAATGAAGACTAAATGTATGTTGACTGAGCAGACAGAATGGAAATAAGGGGGAGTGATTATAATATCAGGTAGAAATGCAATCTCAAAGATATTGAAGTGACTGTTATTTTGTATATATTGATTGTTGTGCTTTTATTTAGGTCTTAATGTGTGCATATGTATAAATGGGTCTGTTGATTGCGTATATATAGGTAGATAGACTTCATTTAATGTGGCCCGCAAGAGCTTGGAAAGAATATAATACGTTTACATGCCACTTTACAGAATCACGTTGCCAATAAACTACATGTCCCACAATGCATCTCATTTTTAAAAATGCGCACTGAAGAGACTTGCAATTATTTGCCCTAGACTTCTGCTTTCAGACGTAGTTAATTATGAAGTTATTACCCTATCTGATAATAATCCAATGCAGAGGCAATAATGTAATATAATACATTATTTTATATATATTATAGATTGATATACGTATATTTATAAAGTCTTCAAGTTACAACCGGCGCATTAACAGCACCTTAATGCTGATGTGGCCCGCAATTAAATTGAATTCGACACCCCTGAGATAAGGTATCCGGATTCACACTTCACGTTAATACAGGATGTGAATGTGCTTTTGTTAACGTACCACTCCGATTCCCTCGAAGGCGAAGATGGCCGTCCCGAAGAAGAGAGGATAGTCTTTGAGTCTTCCAACTTTAGGCAGGTCGATGGGGTACGAGATGTTCTACAGGGAGAAAACGAGGAAAATTAAGAATATTTAATATACATGTTTGCAAAAGCAATATCATATTATATGATAGACTCTTCTCTGACTGGCTGATTTGATTTTACACATCTGATCTGATCTTTTTTGCAGTCAAAAGGCCCAAGTAATAACACCTTGTGACCTGTTTGTTGACCAAGTCTCACAAATTACATAAACTGATGATATGGGTCTTTGAAGGAACAATCATTCCTGCAAAATAAACCAAAATATAGCACGAGGAAGCTTGACTTACAGCTGCTGACAACAGCCATTCAAATGAGTTGCACATTTAAACTGAATATCAAGTAGAATCGCAGCAAGAAGGGTAATATGAAGGCGACGTGTTACCTGTTTTTTGTATGTATGTTATTATAAATGGCTGGGGACTTTGTAGTATTTCACTTGTTCGTGTTTCTTCATAAACCAAGAACTCTCTCCCAGATGTATTTGGCGCTTTCACACCGGTGTACTTTTTCCAGGAATAGTTCCGATAGTTCTTGGGATTTTGCGTTCACACCAAAAAGATCTGGAACTAGAACTTAGTTCATGCTAATCTTTTCGCATTAGCATTATTAGCATTAGCGTTAGCCCAGCGCACCAACGGAGAGAGACTAACTTATGGTAACACAAAATAAAACGTGGGAACGGTGGAGTGATGAGGAGGTGTCGGTGCTTCTGGCGATTTACCCGGGACTTTGGGTGGCGATTTACTGCCACCCGAAGTCCGGGGGGCTCCGGGACTCCGGGTGTCAGTATACGCCGTGAAGTTGTTTGCGGCCTGCCAGTAAACCCAAAGCAGAAGAAGAAGAAGTGACGTCAGCGGCTTCATTTGCATAATCCTCCCTCAGGGACTTGTTCCGGTGTGAACGCGATCTACTAGGACAGTTCCGGGACTAAAGAGTTCGGCGGGACTAAGTACTGGGAACTAAGTACGGCAAAGTACTTGGTGTGAAAGCGGCTATTGTAAAATCTTCTCTGAATGAATGAAGGTATAACAGTGGAGAAAGGTCCTTCTGTCCTGCATCGGTCAGACTCAGAGAAAGTTTATATTGATACTTTAATTGTATGCTGACTTCCTGGATTGCAAGATAAATATTTATATCGTCACAATAATGAAAGAATGAAATGATGTTTTTATTGCTATCAAACAATGAAATGGCTCATGAGTGGATCTTATGTGTGGCGACTTACAAAATCTGTCCAGCGACTACAGATGAAAATAGCCTTTTGGTTAACTCTGAAACATTTACAGAAATGTTGATGAATGTGCTAGAGCAGGGATGGGCAAATGGTGGGCCGCCACCTCCTCTTTTTGTGGCCCTCAGATTTATAAACAACGTAATTGGTAGTTGTAGTACTGATACCGTCCACTAGACTCCTAGTTACGTCGCAAGCTGCGTACATGATTTCGTTCGGCAGCCAAATACCGCGAAATAATCTGTGACGCGTTTGTGTGTATTGCGTTTGTTTCCCGGGGAAACACTCACAAGAAACACCGGCTGTTGTTATGCCTGCTGTGACGTCAAGTTACCGCTTGCCGTTACAAGCTTCAAAGTTGTATTTATCATCTGAATTTAGCGAAACAAGTTTAATATTCTAGAAACCAAGACTTTGTTTATTTGAAATCAGATGAAAACAAACTGTCACAGACCCTGCCGTGTTATCTATGATTACTATACACTTTTCATTCATAATTTCAGCTGGAGGGAGGGGGAGCGGCGCTGAGGAACAGCAGAGTGGGGTTGGCAGGTGTCTGTGTTGACATTCCCCTTATTGTGCATCAGCAGAGACAGGCTACACGTGTCTTAGGTTCAAGTTAGACGACTAATGTCTGGGTTAGTGTTCATGACTTCATGTTTAGGTCATCTTAATGGTTATCTCAATGCACACACATTTTCCGTGCTTTCCAATAGTTTAAAATAGTTGTATTCCTCTGTTAAATAACCTGTTCAATACAAACATGCCACTTGTAAACATTAAATAACATTTCTGTGAACTGATATTTGTTTGGTGAGCTTATCAGAGGATGTTCCCTGAAAGATTGTAAAATGTCAATGAAGATGTCAGACTTAGTATATTTGTTAATAATTACATACAATACATGGAATTTGTGTGTGTGTGTGTTCCAAGTGAATCTGCGGCCCCCTGGTGGCCAGTACATACATTATGTGGCCCCCCCACCACCATCAAAGTTGCTCATCCCTGTGCAGAGGGACAGTCCCTGTTAAATGAATGAATATATAAATAAAATAAAAAAACTCTAGGCTAAAAGTAGTAACGTTTCTGCAGAACCCATCTTTACCATCCCTAAGATAAGAGATATAAGCAACATTTTTTGAATTATTTCTGAAAAAGTCACATTTTCAGATATTTTTTGAGAACGACACATTAATTTTTTCCGAAAAAGTCATTTTTCCATTTTCCTAATTTTTCGGAAAAACTCACAATATTTTGACCATAAGATAGAATTTAAGGAAAAGACAGAATTTGGGGGGAAAGTCATAATTTTCGGAAAAACTGAAAGGTTCAGATTTTTGGGGGAAAAGTCAGATTTTCAGATTTTTTGGAAAAAAAGAAATTTTTCTGAAAAAGGCAAATGTTCCTATTTTTTCAGAAAAAGTCAGATTTTCAGAAAAAGTCAAATGTTCCTATTTTTCAGAAAAAGTCAGATTTTCAGACACAAAGATAGAACTTTAGGAAAAAGCAAAAATTTGGGGGTGAAAAGTCATATTTTTCAAAAAAACTTTTGATTCTACTGAAAAAGACATTTTGAAAGAAAAAAAATCTAATTTCTGAATAATTCCGACTTGAGAATAAATTCAGATAAATTCCCTGCTTCTGAGAAAAGAGAGTAGAGATGAAATGCTTTGTTCACCGTGAGCGAGTAGAAGTAGATGAATAAACATTAAGACGTAAAAAAGTGCATTTTTCATAATAGGAGACCTTTAATCTCAATGAGACTTTTACCTGGTTAAATAAAGGATATATAAATGCTTTGTCACCGTGAGCGAGTAGAAGTAGATGAGGACGAGGCTGGCAGTCATCAGTATGTTGGCCACCAGAGAGAGAGGAGCCAGGTATTTGAGGTCGGGGACGAACACCAGCAGCACGATGGCAGGAAGGAAGCACAGCATGTAGAGGCGAGAGTCAAAGCTCGGCACCAGCACCTGCGTCTGGTTGGTGTAATTCATGTGGCAGTTAAAGCTGGTGGTGTTCGCCGCTTCCACCACCTGGGAGAAAAGAGAGAGAGAAGGGTTAACGAAAGAGAGAAGGAAGGGAAATGATTCTGCTGATGCACGAAGAGTGTTTTTCACATTTCATATGCCTTTTGAGGGATTCAGTTCTTCGTTATTTTGCTATTAAGTAGTTTAAATCTGATCCAATTTGTTTAATACACATTTATTTAGCATAAGGAGGGAAATAAACATTCAGTTTAAGATCGACACATCTAGAAATGAATGTCCTCTCTAGAAAGGAACGGGATGGAAAACTATAATCTGAGAAGATACTAAAGCTGTCGGATAAATGTCAAGAAGTAACAGTATATGTATTACAAAATGTACCTCTGAGTACGTTTTAGGTAGCTTGAAAGGAAATTCTTAGGTACATAGTTAGAATGAGACCACTATAGTAGACGGACACCACCATCTAGTGGTGGGAGACGGTACAACACAAAGAGGTTTACAGGAGGACAATCGTTCAGATAGACAGAAAAAAGGCCAACTGACTAGCATACAACACGAACGATCCAAAGTGTTCTTGACATTATTCCAAAAAAACGTAAGTGTACATTGTGGATCATTGGTTTAAAATGCAGACACTACTCTGAAATCACAGGTCAGAAAATAAGACTTTTAGTAAAGTTTCCAGATGTTAGCATGACATCAGATCAATAGGTGGCAATAAGGTCACGGGTCAAAGGTTAGCCACGACAAGCTATAGGTGGAATGCTTTTGTACAAGAAGTGGAAACGTTTAAGAGATTGTTCTTTCTCCTATTCAGTCCACCTCATGTCAAGTTTTGTCTTATCTTAGCAAAGGAAAACGGCAACTATGTTAGCCATAGTCGATTAAAACAGATTAATTTTTTTCTGATGAGATTATATTGAACATTTTAGTCAATCGAGCCGAGATATAACCTTGTGTTTTTTTCTCAGGCTCTGATGATGTCATTGTTTTACTTCCCCATCAACTAAGTTACTCTGCCCTTTGGCCTAATTCCAAATCGACCCCTACACACTTCCACTTAATCCATCTGTAGTCTCAAATACAGCGGCAAATTAACATGTTTCATAACCACCGTTTTGAATAAGCATCTTTCGGACAAGGAATAAAACATTTTAAAGATAATAAAACTCCACGAAAAACTTTAGGGGACGTTTATTTTTTGTAATTTTGTGTTTTTGTTTTTGACATTACATTACATTACATTGCATTTAACTGACGCTTTTATCCAAAGCGACTTACAATATGTGCATTCAACCAGGTAGATACAAACTTGAAGAAAACAGTACATCAGGTTTCATAGAGCCAAAACATTTCAAGTGCTACTCAACTGGCTTTAGATAAGCCAGTCCTTTGTTAGTATATAAGTGCGTTGTTAGTGATTCTATCGCTCGAAGTGGAGTCGAAAGAGATGAGTTTTCAGTCTGCTCTGGAAGATGTGTAAGCTTTCTGCTGTCCTGATGTCAATGGGGAGCTCATTCCACCATTTTGGAGCCAGGATAGCAAACCCACGTGTTTCTGCAGATGGGAACTTGGGTCCCCCTCGCAGTGCGGGTGCAGCGAGCCGTTTGGCCGATGCAGAGCGGAGTGCACGTGCTGGGGTGTATGGTTTAACCATGTCCTGGATGTAGGAAGGGCCAGATCCATTCACAGCACGGTACGACAAGTACCATTGTCTTGAAGTGGATTCTGGCAGTTACTGGAAGCCAGTGAAGGGAGCGGAGGAGCGGTGTGGTGTGGGAACATTTAGGAAGGTTGAAGACCAGACGAGCCGCTGCATTCTGGATGAGCTGCAGAGGTCGGATGGCACATGCAGGTAGACCAGCCAGGAGGGAGTTGCAGTAGTCTAGGCGTGAGATGACGAGAGCCTGTGCCAGAACCTGCGTCGCTTTCTGGGTCAGGAGGGGACGTATCCTCCTGATGTTGTAAAGCGTGTATCTACAGCAGTTGTAGCAGCGATGTTTGCAGTGAAGGACAGGTTGTTATCTAGGGTCACACCCAGAGTCCTTGCAGTCTGAGTCGGGTAAACAACAGAGGAGCCGATGTTGATTGTTAGGTCAAGAGTGGGACAATCATTTCCCGGAAGGAAAAGCAGTTCAGTCTTGTCAAGGTTGAGCTTGAGGTGGCGAGCAGACATCCACTGAGAGATGTCTGCTAGACAAGCCGAGATGCGTGCGACGACCTGGGTCTCTGAGCGGGGAAAGACAGAATTAATTGGGTGTCGTCAGCGTAGCAGTGGTATGAAAAACCATGCGGGCTAATGACAGATCTGAGAGAGTTTGTGTACAAGAAGAAGAGGAGTGGACCAAGAACAGAGCCCTGAGGGACCCCTGTAGTTAATTGACAAGGCTCGGACGTGGACCCTCTCCAAGTTACCCTGTAGGTGCGGTCTTTGAGGTATGAGGTGAGGAGGGAAAGTGCAGAACCTGAAACTCCAGATTCTTGGAGAGTGCGAAGGAGGATCTGATGGTTCACCGTGTCGAATGCAGCAGACAGGTCCAACAGGATGATGACAGAGGAGAGGGAGGCTGCTTTAAATCTGATGTTTAAGAGCTGCTTGGTTTCTGCAACGGTCCCTGTAAACACACCACACGTTATAATCAAATGCAACAGGGTCTCTGTGTGATGTCTTGATGAACAGGAAACAGAACTACTTCATTGAAATGGAAAAAGAAAATTGGATTTCTCTACATTTCAGTGTGTCTTGGTCAAATATTGCATGTTAACATAATCACAGTTAAAGGTGTCCTCTTAGTCATGGAAAATAAAAGCTAGCTGGTGATTTGTGTTTTAATGAACACTGCTCAAAAGACATTTATTTGTCTATATAAATCACTACTTTTTAAGCTTTACTCCATTGTATGAGGTAACATGTAAAACAAGAGCTTGTTTATTGCCATGTTTTCTATTCAAGTGAATCCCCTCTTCTACTGGTGACCTATTTATCCAGTGTGGTGTAAGTAAACACTGAGACCCGAGTCACTCTCTCTGTGAGTACATGTACAAACATGAGCAACACTCTTACACAACTCTGCTGCCATATAACCTTCATGTGACCAGAGCACACGGAGGGAATGCCAGAAAGCAGGTTTACAACTCGAGCTGTTAACGAGTCTCACAGAGAGGTTTGAGAAGCAGCTATAAGACAAGATGAAACCTGTATTCATCTACCTGTAGAGTATTCAAGGTTTCATTTAAAGTTTAGGAAAACTGTGGCAGCAGAGGTGGGAGAAGTACTCAGATCTTGTACTTGAGTAAAAGTAGAAGTACTCAGATCTTGTACTTGAGTAAAAGTAGAAGTACCAGAGTGTAGGAATACTCTGTTTCAGTAAAAGTCCTGCATTCAAAATGCTCCTCAAGTAAAAGTAGAAAAGTATTATCATCAAAATATAGTGAAAGTAGAGACAGTAAAAGTAGTCATTGTGCAGGTTGGTCCATCTCAGAATAATATATATGATATGTTTTATAATGATTGATCATGAAAGTGTTCTCAAAGCTGGTAAAGGTGCAGCTAGTTTGAATGACTTTGTATACTGCAGGGTAGCTTGTGGATTTACTCCAGGTGGAACTAAAGTCTGATTTAACACTTGGTTATATTTCACATCATTCATCCACATCTGTGATTACGTTTTTGGAGAACGACCCGGGAAAGTAAGCATCAAAAACCTTGATATTGATATTTTGACGACATTGTTGGGTTAGCTATTGGTGCTTTTATTGAATACTTAGACAATGACATGAACAAGATAAGTTGGAAATGACATCACTTTACTCTAATCCAGCATTCAAAACAAGAAGGAGACATATATGACAAATCTAAGTCGATATCTAACCTCATATCACGATAACGATATAATCGATACAGCCCTAGTGTCTTTTACTTTCTACCTCTTAGAACCCACTGTTTCACCTAGAAGCTTCAGACATTCACCAGTTGGGAATTTACTGACTTATTTTGTGTCGTAGAACAAAATGTTAAACCATCTCAAATCATATTTCAGGATAACAACCAAAAACACATTCAGAAAACCATTGACCTCCAGACCAGAGGCCTATACTACGAAGCCGGTTCAACCTAACCTGGATATGTTTGAGTTACCCGGTTTACCTAATCCAAAACAAACGCGCTCTCACTAAGCTGTCCTACAACGCTGGTTATCGACTCGTTAACTCAAGCCAGCTTTGCCCTTTCTAGTTATATGCGCGTTCACAACAACAACATTTGACCAATCTCAAACATGGACAAGCATACTGACTGCGCAGCGTCGTACTTCCTGAATGAAAAGTAAAGTATAATATTAGACAAATATGAAGAAGTTAAACTTTAAACATCCATGACTTAAACACTTTATCCAGGATCAAAGCCACATAGCTGCACCTGCAAGGTGAATACAGCTGGTAACAGAAAAAACGTGTGAATGCGTACATTAACAGGTTTATGATATCACTGCCCCGTCCAAGACACGAGTGGATCTGACTTTAATTACATTTGACTCGAGTGTTTCGTCAACTTAATGTGTTGCTTAAAATAATACTTCTGCATACAGTATGTGACACTGAGTGTTGCACGGCCAGATACGGCTCAGCTGACTCAAATAAGGAAATATAGGATACATTATGATGTGATATGATATGAATGATAATGGGACACATCGACGTCTGCACTCACAGTGCCGCGGACTGTACTTAATGTTACTCTGATCCGGTTACTTATGTTGTGGCAGATATTTAAGTAAGCTTTCTTAACGCTAATGTTATAATAGTCAGGTTGCTCTGAAGATGGGAGGGGATATTCTATTCATTTTTACGTTCACACGTTGATTTTTGCCGGCCGTCTTTCCTGCAACGGCAGTTTTTCTGTATTTCCTCTATCCTGTAATATGACTTGATCGCTTTAAACTCTGCACACTGAGCTCTGATTGGTCAGCAGGCGGTGCTTTCACTGAGTTGATCTCTTATCCTGGAACCTAACCTGCTCCGGACCAGGCTAGCCGTTCAGCATAAGTTACCATGGAGATCTAGCCCGCTAAGAAGTGAACCAGCGTCGTAGGACCGGAAACCCAAAGTTTTCCCTGAAGTTAGCTCGCTAAGCGGAAATCCGGCTTCGTAGTACAGTGCGTGTGTGTACCTGCTTGATGTTGTCACTGAGGAAGACGAAGTAGACACAGCAGAATCCGAGCTGAGTGATGATCAGAAACACATTCACCGTCACTCTGAGAGGGAGGAAGACAACATGTATTACGTTATGATTTTTGATACCAATTTATCTTATTTATAGAAATGATTAGGAAACTCTTAAACAATATAAAAGCCCTATAAACATTACGCATTGTTTGGGAGAGCTTCTGAAGCTGTATTTCTACTCTGATGACACACCGACTGCTGTATTAGGAACAGAGGTGGGAAGTATTGGAGTACAAATACTTCGTTACTGTACTTAAGTACATTTTTCTGGTATCAGTACTTCACTACTTATTTTTCTGACGACTTTTGACTTTTACTTCTTACATGTTGAACACAAATACCTGTACTTTCTACTTCTTACATGTTGAACACAAATACCTGTACTTTCTACTTCTCACATGTTGAACACAAATACCTGTACTTTCTACTTCTTACATTTTGAACACAAATACCTGTACTTTCTACTTCTTACATGTTGAACTCAAATACCTGTACTTTCTACTTCTTACATTTTGAACCCAAATACCTGTACTTTCTACTTCTTACATGTTGAAAACAAATACCTGTACTTTCTACCTCTCTCATTTTCCAAACAGGCTGGTTCCTTTAGTTTGAATGTGTGTCTGGTGGCGTGA
>CALSBW010022351.1:0-11605 GCA_943590975.1 Lindbergichthys nudifrons | reverse complement strand
TTTTGCTTATAACGTCGCAAATACGTATAATTCAGTGGTAATGTCGGTGTCAAACGATTCTGTGTCACCTCACGATGTGAATCGATGTGTTGGATGTGGTGAAAAGATAAATAAGGTTTTGTGAGTGATTTTCGGTGCAGTAAGGTGTTAGCATTTTTCGCTCGTTGCTAATTCAGAGGCTCAGTGTTAGCATTGTGGGTTTTCTTTTGAAAACAAAATTAAAATGATCATGAGTTTCTTCCCGTTACATGGATATAAAACATTCATAGTTTATTAAATGAACATGCCCTCAGACACTGTTTCCTGCAAGATGTTGCGGCAGTGCCCCGGTACCGGGGTCTCTCGGGTTTAACAGGTTCATTCCCAAGCCTCTGCGCACACTTGCATACTGACTGAGAATTTAGGTTTATGAATCAATATTGTTAGACTTTGATTGGACTTTATCCACATGAATGATGACAATAAATTAGGGTTGAACCAAATGTTTCCTGCAGTTGTTAGTCTGCTTTTTTAACACTGTCTTAATTTAGGTTTGTTTGCAGCAGGTGGAAGAACCAACAAGTATCTGAATGCAGTGTGTTACAACGTGAGGTGCAGGTGAAAAAACGATACGTGGAGAGAGGGTTTTCTTTAAAAAATAAACACACATTCTTCTTATACTTTGTGATTGTGTGTTTTAAGGAAGGCGTGTGGCACAGTGGGTTAGTGCATTGGTGTTGGGATCAGGGGAGCACAGGTTCAAACCCCACTGCAGTCAGCATGTCGTTGTGTCCCTGAGACACTTCACCCCAAAGTGCTCCTGTGGGGATTGCCCACAGTATTGAGTATGTAAGTCGCTTTGGATAAAAGCGTCTAACAAGTGACATGTAATGTAATATATTTAAAAAACTGACAAATTAATTTAGATGCACTTTATTTAATTAAACTGTTTTTATCTTTAACTGAAATAAAGACAACTCTGAAGAAACATGTACTACCTTTCTTAACAAACAAATAGTTAAGCCAAAATGTTGGTGAGGGAGTGTGTGCGCTTCCTCACACAGTGAAAATGCAAATTTAAAACAAGTAATGTAATGTAAAGGCCAGTTTGAAGAGGTGAGTTTGTGTAAGTTGAGGTCAGTGCCGTTTATTGTCGCTAAATAAACAATCTCCTCCTGATGTTTGATGAAGGAGTGTCACTGTAACGGTCATAAAACAAACGTAGTGCACATTGCAACAGAGAGCAAATGTAAACGACCATTAAGAACACTATAACCCAACCATATCATAAATGTGAGTAATGTATGTGTCTGTCTAAAGATAAGAACTACAATCGGAGCTGATTTTTTAAAATACAACTCAGTCACTTCATGCCTTACAGTTACGTTTATTTAGTCAACATTTTTTAGCTTTGCACCAAATCCCCACAGCTATTAAAAGGCACAGTCCCTAATTTGACAGAAATTCCATCTTTCTTAAATATCTCTTGTAAACCAGCTGACTAACACATGATACCAATTATTTAGTTTGTCTGTTCATACGTTTGAAATAGGAAAGAAAATACCTTTAAAAAGATAAGAAGCCGTGCAGCGGTGCTTGGGTTGGTGTGTAGACGTGTTTAATAATCTGACACTTTAATACTTTGTTAAACACACTGCAGGCTTCAGTGGAGCTTACTTTAGTTTCATATCACGTGTAAACCTTTGAACAAACACAGAGGAACTTCTTTTTGTAGATGTGATGTAAGAGTCATTAAATCTCTCATAGTGAAACTAATACAACAAATAAGAAAGTAGGACTTTACTTTCACTTCTTTAAAACGCTTTGCCCTTTGATCATTAACCTCTTAGCTTGGCATAAAAGAAACCACCAGACATCAGTAGTGGCCTTCATCACTCACTTAAAGAGACACGAAACAATAAGGAAGGGACTCAAATAAACATAGAACAATTACTAAGAACACTAAAGTACTACAAAGAGACACAAAAAGAGACTTGAATATACTTTAAAACAAGCAAACCAGCTGCAAAGAGACAAAAAACCCATTTAAAAAGAGGGGCAAAACAACCACAGACCAGAACTAACGACAAAGACACTCAAATGACTACAGAGAAATGCAAAACAGCGATGCAAAGCTAATTCAAAACCAACCACAGATCATACAGACGGTGCCTTTATCACAACATGTTGAATATTTAATGTTACTGTTAAGATCTCCGGCCAAACGACACCCAAGCTGTCTACCTTCTATTGGGGATTACATATGATCCCACTTTACATTACATTATATAAAGTGAAATATATTATATTATACTGCATTAGCTATAACCAAAGTACAGTATATTCCAATTATCCATCATTTATGTTCCTCTCACCAAGTCAGTTAGCCCTAATTTGGACATTTGATCCTATACAATTACCCAGATAGAGGTTTAACGATTTCCAAAATATAATAATTGTTGGGCTTTCTAAAATATGTGTGTCTCTAAAGTGCAGCATGCAGTAAATCGGCCCATTGTTTGAAGCCCTTATCATCATCCAGACGGTTTGAAAACACTTTCAAATGCGACCTTTTTTAGTAAATCAGAGTACAGTCTTGTTAGTGACCCAAAAAGAGAATGTAATTTGATTTCTTTACCTTCTCTAGTGTCCACGTCGCTGGAGGCCATCATGTCTCTCAGATCCTAATACCGGGGAATCAGGGAGTCCAGCATCGACAACTAGCAGAACAGAAAGAAGAACAAGATATCAGTTCAATTAAAGAGTGGTCAGCAGGAATCGATATCGTCAGAGATGAAGAAGTTCACAGGGGGAAGAGTGACTAGAAAAAAAGTCAAATTTGTTGTACCGCTGTTGTCGTTCTGTCTAAACCAAACATTAATATATCCACAAGTAGCAATAAGCTCAGGTAAGTTTGGTTAACTCTTTACTTAAAGGTCACCTATCATGCTAAATCCACTTCTTCATGTCTCTTCTACATCAACATGTGTCCTCTCTTCTTCATGTCTCTTCTACATCAACATGTGTCCCCTCTTCCTCATGTCTCTTCTACTTCAATATGTGTCCGCTCTTCTTCATGTCGCTTCTGCATCAACATGTGTCCCCTCTTCTTCATGTCTCTTCTACATCAACATGTGTCCCCTCTTCTTCATGTCTCTTCTACATCAACATGTGTCCCCTCTTCCTCATGTCTCTTCTACTTCAACATGTGTCCCCTCTTCTTCATCAACATGTGTCCCCTCTTCCTCATGTCTCTTCTACATCAACATGTGTCCCCTCTTCTACTTCAACATGTGTCCCCTCTTCCTCATGTCTCTTCTACATCAACATGTGTCCCCTCTTCCTCATGTCTCTTCTACATCAACATGTGTCCCCTCTTCCTCATGTCTCTTCTTCATCAACATGTGTCCCCTCTTCTTCATGTCTCTTCTACATCAACATGTGTCCCCTCTTCATCAACATGTGTCCCCTCTTCTTCATGTCTCTTCTACATCAACATGTGTCCCCTCTTCTTCATGTCTCTTCTACATCAACATGTGTCCCCTCTTCTTCATCAACATGTGTCCCCTCTGTGGAAAGAGACTCTGAAAGTTTCAGGAACAAAGATTCTCTCTCTTTTTCTCCCGATCCATTTCTATAAAAACCTGTCTGAAAATGAGCTGATCAGATTTTGGCCCCTTTATGATGTCATAACGATTGGTCTAAAAATGATTGGTCGTGCTTTTTACAGTACTACGGCTTCCACAGATGACATTTTTTAATGGATTTTTTGTCAAAGCACTTCAGATATTCATTGCTATCGGGATGTTAAGAGCATTCCATGGAATGTAACAAAAAGTGTTTCTCGAGCCGGTTTCTCAAACTTACCTACCCCACCTTTAAGTAAATGATATAAGACAATAATTACAATGTTCAAATATATCCACGCTGTGGGATGTATAAAAGGACTTCTGATTTGGCTCTTAGAGAAATAAAAAGCATGCCGCATCTTTCCATCAGTGACCCATAATCCAGAGGAATTCATTTCAATGTCACAGTAAGTTGGAGACGGTGATATAAAGGGCTCGTGCAGAAAAATGCAAAAAAAAATATTTCACATACTCCATTTTGTTTGTTACCATAAATGTAATCCTAAGCAATCAATGTATATTTTACCAGCTGTTCATATATTAACTTTGATTGTATAATTGTGCTTATTTAGTGCTAAGCTAGCTCCAATTCTGCTAGGGTGAGGAGACACAAAAACCAACATAACCACAGGATTTTATTAACATTATTCCTAATAGTGAAAATGTGTGTTGATCGCATGGACAGTAAATGTAAAACTCAAGCACATTTCTAAGCTTGAAACACATTTTCTGAACCTTGAGACTTTGCAGAAACACTTGATAAATATATGGTGGTATACTTGACATTGTTAAATCATTAAATACCAAAGTTACGGCTGCAACAAAAGACAGTTTTCCTTATTTCCTTCACGTTATATTAAGGTTTTATTTCGAGGGTTTGCACGAGGCTTTGCTGTCCACCCCCTGACTCATTGCACAAACATTCGCCCACATTTTTAGGAACCAAAATGTAACCGTCATGACTTTACCTTATCTAACTTCCCCCTTATCTTCCGGTCACACTGTCACTGTTCGGTGTTGACATCTCGTGAAAGTGGACAGTTTATTTTACAGGAAAACATGGACTTGAGACTTCCAGCAAAAAAAAACGTTTACGGGTGTTTTTGAGTTCAAGGTTCAGGCGTTTACTCTGCTTTTATCTTACATCTTGGAATATTTGACAGAACAACTACAAGGTCACTCGTGTGTACAACAACAGTGAAACAAAAGTATTTCTCCTGGCAGCTCCTCTCAGGATGAGCGTGGTTCAGAAGAGGTTCAGTGAGCATCAAGAAAAAGGTGATTTATTTTAAAGAAGGGTCTAGAGCAGGGGTGGGGAACCTTTTTCCTCTCAAGGGCCATTTTAATTTTCACAACATCCTCCGAGGGCCGTAGAAATGATTGAACTCAACCTCTGCTAAAAAAAAAATCATTCATTTCGCCTTTCTTTCAGAGAAAAAGCAACCTCTTAATCCAGATATCTTTCTGTTTTATGTTCAATGTTTTCATGTTATTCTTTGGAGAGAGTCTGTAAAAGGCGTACGGACCAACATGCAGACACTCATAGCAGGTACCTTGAATTCCAGGAATGTAATGAAAACTTAAATGCAACAAACTGAGGAACACTGGATACTAAACTCAAGCACAACAGAAACTAACACAGCAAAACCAGGTGAACATAATCATTCGTCCATTCCTCCTGGAGAGTCCGACATTCTGCATCCACCTTTCTCTTTTTAATACTCGCCATATTAAGTTTGCTGCTGTCATTACATTACATTACATGTCACTTGTTAGACGCTTTTATCCAAAGCGACTTACATACTCAATACTGTGGACAATCCCCACAGGAGCACTTTGGGGTGAAGTGTCTCAGGGACACAACGACATGCTGACTGCAGTGGGGTTTGAACCTGTGCCCCCCTGATCCCAACACCCACGCACAACCCACTGCACCACACGCCTATCAATGACAGTCTCGTTTAATATTGAAGACGTGACGTGAGATATACCACGTGATGACACGTTACGCTCGTGTTGTGTTCAAGGAACCTGACCTTGACCAGGAAAAACAATCAGTCACTTGTTTAATTCTATTGCGGTCTAGATTTTAATTTTTTATTTTATTGCGTGTGTTTATAAATTACCTCGAGGGCCGTATCAAATGGTCTCGCGGACCGTACACGGCCCGGAGGCGCCCCACCCCTGGTCTAAATTATGAGCAACTCAGCAGTTTCTCAATGTGTCGGGGCATGTGCAGACTAACCATGCAAAGACGAAATGAAAACAGCTGGCCGCATGATAACCGGCACCTGAACTGAAACAAAAAGCTGTTAAGATGTGGAGCTTTGGCCACCCTGAATTATTGATCAAAAACATAGATGGGAAAAATCTCGGTAACACTTTATTTTGATAGTCCATAGTTAACACTCTATAAGTCATCAGTTGACATTTAGTAGCATGTCAACAGTGCATCAGTTGACATTCAACAGCACCGTTCAAACCGACAAGTAACCAAGCATTAGTTGACGATCAACAGATAAGCAACTTTAGAGTTTAGTTGACTATGTTGATTGTCAACTAATCTAGAGTTGACTATCAGTAGACTTTTAGTAGGTTCTCCACTAAGCGTTTGTAGGCATGTGTTAGGACTATCCAATGAAAGTGAAAAACAGTTGAGAACAGTAGAAAGTCTATAACCTATCAACAGAACACATTCATCCACTAATTATATGCAACAGACATGGGAATAAAGCCAAACCTTTTGCACAACTGATCACGAACACTGGATAACTGAAGTCAATGCCAGGCTATAAAGCACAGTAGAACAAACACTATACGCAGCATATCAGAGGAAGAAAGCTTTTTTATTTTAATAATATACTACAAGTAAAAACACTGAAGAGTTGTGAACCACATTCAATCCTACTAAAGGACTATGAAGTGACTACTACTACTGTTCTCAACTGTTTTTCACTTTAATTGGATAGTCCTACCACATGCCTACACACGCTTAGTGGATAATGCCTACTAAAAGTATACTGATAGTCAACTCTAGATTAGTTGACAATCAACAGATAGTAAGGTTGAATATCGGTTAATAACCTGTTGCAAAAAACATGGTGACAGTAAACAGACACTTTTTGTACAATCTATAAATCAACACTTGAGATGTACCTTATATTCTACTGGCTTAATGGTGTCAAAATAACTCAAAATGACGTATTTCTAACTCAGAATATGTTCCCTATTTCAAAGTGAAGTCTTGTTCATAACCAATAAGCTAGTAGTTTGACTCTAATATGTTAAAGAACAACTAGTTGACGGTGAACATGTGTACCTTAATCTATAGTGTAAGCTAAATTGTTTATTCTTTCATTTGAGTTTAGCCTATTTTCACTGGATTTGTTTAACTATTGTAGAGGCCTATTTTCTTGCTGAAATATTGCATTTCTTTCTTGTATGATGATGGATGTTTATCGGAGCGGCAGCTAGTGATTATTATTCAGTAAATATGACTTTAAACTAAAGCATTATATTTAAATTAAACCATTTTGTAATTCAGAAAGTAATGGAAACTCCCAGTTCATTTCCCAGAAAAGTGTTGCTTTCAATATTTAATTTACAACGTGATTAAACTGTAATTCCTCACATTTGACCGTCTAGAATCAGAAAGAAATAGCATTTTTCTTTATTGAATGAGATCAATCAATATTTAAAATAACTGTAGATTCATTTCCTGTGAATTGACCATCTGGATAAATGTATTATTGATTAATACTTTCGAAGCTTATATACGTATTTATTACGTATAAAATGTTGTGCGAAGTTTGGGGAAAGTATGCTTTCTAGTGTTCTCTCAGCAACGGCCCCCTTATTAAATAATGCAAAAAGATATTTGAGTTCAAGGCATACAAAACAAATAAGATGCAAATAGTGACGTTTACATTAAAGGGTCTTAATGTCATTCTAACCCTGAGTTTGGCGGACATTTCCAGTGTTTACTGATGATAAGATAACACACAGCACATGTTTGCACAGGGTGAGGTCAAACTGAACACCTCTCAAATGCCTCTAATGGAAACAAGAGAATATCCTTCAGATCTGGTACTTGAGTGAAAGTAGAAGTACTCAGATCTTGTAGTAAAAGTAGAAGTACTCAGATCTTGTACTTGAGTAAAAGTAGAAGTACCAGAGTGTAGGAATACTCTGTTACAGTAAAAGTCCTGCATTCAAAATGTTCCTCAAGTGAAAGTAGAAAAGTATTATCATCAAAATATAGTGAAAGTAGCGACAGTGAAAGTAGTCATTGTGCAGATTGGTCCATTTCAGAATAATATATATGATATGTTTTATAATGATTGATCATGAAAGTGTTCTCAAAGCTGGTAAAGATGCAGCTAGTTTGAATGACTTTGTATACTGCAGGGTAGCTTGTGAATTTACTCCAGGAGGAACTAAAGTCTGATTTAAATAAATGAATAAACTGATCAGGAAAGCTGGGTCTGTCCTCTGCATCAAGCTGGACCCCTTTGAAGCTGTGGTGGAGAGGAGGACACTGAACAGGCTGTTGTAATTGCACTTAAGTAGTTACTTGTACTTAGTTACTTAACACACACACACACCGAAACAGAAGATCTCATCATTGTTTCACTATAATCTTTGACCAGGAGATGTGTCTCTGCCTTCTTAGACAGCTTGATAAAGCAAGCATCAGTGGAAACACTATTTAATTAGCTTTATGATGTATGTATTGAGCTAAAAGGCAGGTAAATAGGGCTGAGCACACATTTCATTTCTGGTTAGCTCCGACAAAGACTCCTGAAGTAGCAGGAAAGGAAGATGTAAGCTAAAAATGGCAATTACCAAGGTGACTTAAAGGAGCGTTTTATGCTTTTTGGTGTTCCCGTTTCTGTAGTGTGTTATAAAGGTTTTTGTGGATGTAAATGGTCTGCAAAGGCAAACCAAACTGGTTTCAGACAGAGGGTAAAAAGAGGTGCTGCAGCACAGGCAGTATGAGACAAATAAAGAGCATTTTGAACATTAAAGCATGGAGACATGTCAGAGGCACTGAATACTTGTGTGAACCTGAAAAGGAGCAGAATGTGTCCTCTTTAAGCAACAACAAAGCTAAAAACAACCAATAATGTAGCAATGAAACACCAGTTTGTTTTGATTTCCCGACCTAGCAGCTTAGCTATGTGGCTAACATTAGCTTCATTCTGCGATGCCATCTTTGAGACCGTAAACACGCCACGGAAAAGGTTCGAAATAAACAACAATAAACAACAACCTACCTCGTACCTCTTTGTAATCTATGTGCGGGTATCCGGCTGGTTTTAATGGAGGTTATCCTCGCCACAGACCTCTCATTTACCTATCATGCCGCTGGCTGAATTACAGATTGAAGAGCAGGAGGAGTCGGCTGTTTGTCCGCGAGCCAGCAGCAGAGCAGGTCATGTGACCCGAGGAGAGGTGTGCGTTCGAGGTCTTGTTGCCATAGATACGGATAATATTAACGGAAAACCGTTAGCGTGTTAAAAACATACAGAGGCGGTAGAAGTATCTCAGATATTGTACTTGAGTAAAAGTAGAAGTAGGCCTACTCAAGATCTTACTTGAGTAAAAGTAGAAGTAGCCTACTTTACTCAAGTAAAGGTAGAAGTACTTCGATATTTTACTCGAGTAAAAGTAGAAGTACTCAGATCTTGTAGCCTACTCGAGTGAAAGTAGAAGTACCCATATCTTGTACTTGAGTAAAGGTAGAAGTACTCAGATCTTGTACTTGAGTAAAAGTAGAATTACTCAGATCTTGTACTTGAGTAAAAGTGGAAATACCAGAAATACTTAAAGTACCAAAAGTAAAAGTAGTCATTGTGCATGTTGGTCCATTTCAGAAAAAATATATATGACATGTTGTGATTAATTATGTATTTAACTCTGAATTGTAGTGAAGTACAAGTACCTAACCATTTTACGAGAGTACAGTATGCCTACTTAGTTATTTAATTACAACACTGACAGTATCTTTATATTTTGGCACAAATGTACACAGAACTGAAACTGTAAACATATAGAGTGTGTTGTGTAAGCTAACATATATCAGGAATAGTTATATATAAAATATATATAAATAATGAGTGACGGATGGTCCAGGAAACGTATAACTGAATAATGGCAAATAAGCAAAAACAAAATTAAACTTTGTAAACGATTTTGATAAAACAGTTTTGATTCTATGGTAAAATAACTAGGGCTTTTATTTTGGAAATACGTGCGTTTGGGTGCGCTTGATTTGTGTTCTCGGGCAGCCGGAATACACTGATTTAGATCTACGCAGTTTCTCATTCGTTTATTTTCGATTCTTCCGATATAATTTGATCAAGTAACTGCATGAAATACGTCTGAACAACACAAAGGGTTTGAAATGTGTGTTAAAATAAAAGTCAAATCATCGGAAGGATAGGTTTCATTGCGTCAAGTTAGCCGAAATAAAAGTTAAACGAGATTCCCCTTCAAAATAAAACAAAGCGTTCTGTATGTCTTTTTAATTTCAATCCGTTAGTTTGTATTTATTATACTTAACATTGTCTCTATAAAAGAACATTATTACTTTTCAAGTAAATCAATATTCCTGTGTTTTTTTCGTTGTTTTTAAAATGCAAATATGTGCATTTTTCATACCGGAAAGTTTAAGCTGATTTTTTTAAATTAACGTAGCGGCCAAACGGTGGTACTACAACTCATGTGACGTCACGTTGGCTCAAAAATACTTTTTCCCATTGACTTGAATTGGGAAAGAAACGTCTGTAAATCAGCGTATACTTTTTGGGGGGCTAAATAAACTACTCAGTTCGAATTATTTTATAGCCTTTATTTACATCATTAGGGTCTCTCTCAGGAATGAACTAAGCCCCGCCCCCGACGCTGTTTCCGGTTCTCTTCACACTTAGCTTCACACCGGCTAACGGAGATCATATCTGCAGGTTTTCACAATAACTTATTGCCAAATCTCCACAGAGGAAAGTCCACAGCTGACACACGGGTTGCACAACTTCTCCTCCAACATGACGGTGAGTTAAGAAGATCCTAATGTCTCAAATTAAATCAGCTGTTCCTTTCCGCATTGCTCAGTAGCTGTAGCTCTCAGACTGCTCTCTGTCAGCTGATCAGAAAACACTTCCATTGAAACAGAGGGAAACATCGATTATAGTCTTTGAACAGGAGATTGCATTATGTGATCAGATGTCATGATATTTCAATAAAGAGAAATGTAATATGACAGTACTAGTATTAATACCGTCTAATGTTACATTGATTAGCAGTGGTGAAAAGTGCATGTCCTCGAGTATTGTACTTTAGTCCTACTTTGACGTATTTGTGCTTTACTTGAGTATTTCCATGTAATACTACTTTATACTTTTACTATACTATATTTATTTTAACTCTCACAGTTTCTTATAAACACATGGTATACTGATATTGAGTAATGCAGTATACTGTAATCTATATTTTGTCCACGTTGACAAACTACAATACTGAAATTCTCCCACGTGTAAAAAACAGGATAATATAATAACCATGAAAATATAATATCTATTCAGCTCTATGGGTACTTTTACTTTTGATACTTGAAGTCAATCTAGCTGATAATACTCTATATTATAACGAAATGGGCCTTTGTGCAGAATAAGTACTTCTAGTATATTATGATGCTAATACTTTTGACATTTTTAAATCAAGACTTTTACTTGTAGTGAAGCATTTTAAGACCATAGTATTTGTACTTGTTCTCAAGTAAAGCATCTGAATACTGCTACCAACACTGCTGATTGGTAAACAACCACAGTTAGAATAATTGATCAGTGATGTTAATTGCACAGAACATGAAGTCAGAAGTAGTACCTCAGGTCAGTAAATGTAACATGAGATTAATGGTAATAATACTCATATTGATATCTAATTTCTCTTCATTATAGATATCATGACATCTGATATCTCACATAATGCAATCTCCT
>CALSBW010022346.1:0-16273 GCA_943590975.1 Lindbergichthys nudifrons | reverse complement strand
CTGACCGGCAAGAACCAAGAACCACGCTCACGTCGGAAGGGGGCGAGATTAACCTGAGCCATAATAACAGTTTATGGCGAGAACGGAAAATGAAAGTTGTAACAAGCAGTAGCGCTGAGCAAAGTGACTAGAACACAACCACACACTTATAAAAAAACACACTTTATAAAGTCAGGCAACACTAACCAGGCTTCTTGTGATTCTGGCAACTTTTGGCAAAATACCATTTTATCTCTCATCAAAGATAGCTAAAAACATGCATTATTGTACTCGGGAAGGGAGTTTGACAGAGTATTACTCAAAAAGTACACAATAAAAGTAGGCCTACTTCATTGTATTTGTGGTAGTAGTCTAACAAGTTTATTAAGAACTTATGGCTAAAAATTATTTTCTCTCTCACCAAATATAGCAGAAGTGGCATGAGTTTGTTCTCAGGGACTTTGAGAGAGTATTAGGCAAGGCAAGGCAAGGCAAGTTTATTTATATAGCACCTTTCAACACAAGGCAATTCAAAGTGCTTTACAAAAATGGAAGACATTAAGAAAATGGCATTTAAAATCAGTCATTAAAAATAAAAGATAATAAAATAAACATTAAAAGAAAAAGAAAAATACATGGATAAAAGTTACAGTGCAGTTTAAGATATGAATAATTCAATTAAAAGCAGCGGCAAAAAGAAAAGTCTTCAGCCTGGATTTAAAAGTAGTAAGAGTTGCAGCGGACCTGCAGGTTTCTGGGAGTTTGTTCCAGATATTTGGAGCATAATAACTGAACGCTGCTTCTCCATGTTTAGTTCTGACTCTGGGGACAGAAAGCTGACCAGTCCCTGAAGACCTAAGAGTTCTGGATGGTTCATCATTTAGCAGTAGGTCAGACACGTATTTTGGGCCTAAACCATTCAAAGCTTTGTAAACCAGCAACAATATTTTTAAATCTATTCTTTGACACACAGGAAGCCAGTGTAAGGACTTCAGAACAGGAGTGATGTGATCCACTTTCTTAGTGTTAGTGAGGACTCGAGCAGCAGCGTTCTGAATTAGCTGCAGCTTTCTAATAGATTTTTTAGTGAGACCTGTAAAGACACCATTGCAGTAGTCCAGTCTACTGAAGATAAAAGCATGGACAAGTTTTTCCAAATCCTGCTGTGACATTAGTCTTTTAATCCTAGATATATTCTTTAGGTGATAGTAGGCTGATTTAGTAACTGTTTTAATGTGACTGTTGAAACTCAGGTCAGAGTCCATGACTACACCTAGATTTCTGGCTTTATCTGTTATTTTGAACATTGCAGACTGAAGCTCAGCGCTAACTTTTATACGTTCTGCCATGGCTCCAAAAACCATTACCTCAGTTTTATCTTTGTTTAATTGGAGAAAGTTCTGACACATCCATTCATTGATTTGTTCAATGCACTTACTCAGTGTATGAATTGGAGCATAGTCTCCTGGTGAAATTGTTACATAAATTTGTGTGTCATCCGCATAGCTATGATAACTTATTTTGTTGTTTTTCATTATCTGAGCCAGTGGTAGCATGTAGATGTTAAAGAGAAGAGGCCCCAAGATGGAGCCTTGAGGTACCCCACATGTCATACTTGTCAACTCCGATGTATATTTACCTATAGAAACAACGTTTTTTCTGTCCTTTAAGTAGGACTCAAACCAATTTAGAACTGTTGCCGAAAGTCCCACCCAGTTTTCTAGTCGGTCTAGTAATATGTTGTGGTCAACAGTATCAAACGCAGCACTGAGATCTAATAATACCAACACTGAAGTTCTGCCACTGTCTGTGTTTAAGTGGATGTCATTGAAAACCTTTACAAGAGCAGTCTCAGTGCTGTGGTTTGGACGAAATCCTGACTGGAACACATCCAAACAGTTATTTAAATGCAAGAAGTTACTCAACTGTTGAAATACAACTTTTTCAATGATTTTACCTAGAAATGGCAGGTTTGATATTGGCCTGTAATTGTTCATTACTGAAGCATCTAGATTATTCTTTTTTAAGAGCGGTTTAATGACTGCAGTTTTGAGTGCCTGTGGAAAAATACCTGAGTGAAGAGATGTGTTTACTATATGAAGTAGATCTGAGGCCATGCAATGAAAAACATCTTTGAAAAATCCTGTTGGAATAATATCAAGGCAGCAGGAGGAGGATTTCAGAAGTTGAATAATGTCCTCTAAGTTTTTATCATTAATCTGATGGAATTGTGTCATGATGTCTGAATTGATATTAGGTGGACACAGGGACAACACATTTGCTGTACCTGATGCAGAGGCACTGACTGCTTGTCTAATTTTCTGAATTTTGTCAGTGAAGAAGGAGGCAAAATCATTGCATGCCCTGGTGGATAGAAATTCAGAGGCTACTGACACCGTTTGTTAGTCTGTCGACGGTAGCAAACAAGGCACGTGCGTTGTTTTTGTTTTTGATAATGATGTCAGAGAAGAAAGACTGTCGTGCGTTTTTCAATTCCAAATTATAAAGGCCAAGTCTCTCTTTATAGATTTCAAAGTGAACCTGGAGATTTGTTTTTCGCCACCTACGTTCAGCTTTTCGACACTCTCTTTTTTCTGTTCTAACGGTCATGGCCTTTCTCCATGGAGAAATGTTCTTGCCAATCACTTCCTTTACCTTTGTTGGAGCAATGGTGTCTATAACAATTTTAATTTTTGAATTAAAATGATCTACTAGCTCATTTACTGAGATGTTAGCAGGGGCAAGTGTGGATGAAAAATTATGAGTAAACATTTCCCTAGTATTTTCAGTTAAATATCGCTTTGTGGTTACCTCTTTCTGAACATTTTTGTGAACAGAAATAGAGCTCTCAAAGAAAACACAGGAATGATCAGATAGTGCAACATCAGTCACCACAACTTTTGAGATATTCAGACCCTTTGAGATAATTAAGTCCAGAGTGTGCCCCTTATTGTGCGTGGGCTCCGCCACATGCTGAGTCAGTCCATAGTTATCAAGAACACAAAACAGTTCTTTAGCCCCTCTGTCCTGGGGGTTGTCAACATGGATGTTAAAATCACCAACAATGACTAGACGGTCAAAGTCAATACACACTATAGACAGCAGTTCAGTAAAGTCATCAAAAAAGCTTGCACAGTATTTGGGTGGTCTATAGATATTTAGGAACAGAGCTCGAGAGGAGCATTTCAGCTGAAGGGCCACATATTCAAAAGAAGCAAAGTCCCCATAAGATGTCTTCCTGCATTGAATGGAATCATTGAACAAAATAGCAACTCCACCCCCTTTCTTATGCATTCTTTCCTGACTCATAAAACTAAAGTTGGGAGGGGTTGATTCGATAAGAACAGCTGCACTGTTATTTTGTTCAATCCAAGTTTCCGTTAAAAACATAAAATCGAGATTGTGCTCAGTGATAAAATCATTGATTACAAATGTTTTTCCTGCCAAGGACCTGACATTTAATAAAGCTAGTTTAAGTTTGTTAAATACACTATCAGTAAGATTTTTTGTGACAAGCTGTGGCTGACATGGAATCACTGCTAAATTTGATAACCTCACACAAACGTTTGAGCACTTCTTGTTTCTAAACTGATTCACCGCTCTTAATCTATTACCTATCAACACAGATATCGGCAAAGCTACAGGCAGTAAGGGCCCCGGCATGTGCTGGAGAAAGTTGAGAGTGCCAAACGCCCTTGAGCCTGGACCCAGCTCATATCAGTAAGAGTTTGTTGCGTTTTGTACACACACATCCTTATCAGGCTTCGGAGACTGCAGATGCTTTCTTGAAGGGATGGGAGGTGGTTGACGTAGGCACAGTGATGAAGACGGGGGAGATGGTGCGCGTCTTTGCTTTGGTGATTTTGGTAGGCGTTGTGGAAGGGCGGGGGTTAAGGACATGCTGCCAGGGGGGGGAGGTGGTTGACGTAAGCGTCGTTGAGGGGCGGGGGTAAAGGACATGCTGCCAACCCTGCGTATCGCCTTCATGCGGTCATCGAACTCCAGGGGGGAGGGCGAGGGTGAAAGGGTGAGCGGAGAGTAGAGAGAGCTGAGGGATGAATGAAGAGTATCCTCAAAGGCGTTGACAGGGGGGGTGACGGGCAGTGGAGACTCCTCCATTTGTGTCATAGGTCTCCCATAATCAGAACATTCCTCAGGCGGGTGCAGTGATACTTCTTCAGGGTTTTCTGCGCGATGTGTTGTGTCTTTCTCCTGTTTTGATTCCTCTTGCCGCTTGTCCTTGGCAGAGGGAACAGATTGATGACGCAGGCAGTTGAATATGTTCGAGATAAACAATTTCACTCCTGACTTGTTCAGGCAAACTCCATCTGCCTTAAAAAGATGTCTGCGATCCCAGAAAAAGTTAAAATTGTCAATAAAATGGACAGAATGATCAGTACAGGCAGCTGAAAGCCAGGTGTTCAGTGCAAACAATCTGCTGAATCTCTCCTCTCCTCTTCTGACTGGCGGTAGAGGGCCACTGATGAACACCTCCGCCTTTAGAGAGCTGACAGTTTCCAACAGACATTTAAAGTCTTCTTTCAGCGCTTCTGACTGTTGTTTCACAACATCATTTGTTCCAATATGTAGTACCACATTCTTCACAGTCGGATGTTCAGCCCCAATATGCAGGATCTTCTCAGCCAAGTCGGAGACCATATCCTTGGGAAAACAGAGTACTTTGGTGTTGTTCTTACTACACAGACCTTTTACATCTCTTACAGCAGAGTCACCCACAATCAGAGTTTCAGGCCCAGTCGTTAGCTTTCCCTCTAGCCTTTTACTTTTGGAGTAGCTATTGGTCCTTACCCTGCTGTGTGAAGAGGACAGGTTATCCAGGTCATCAGAAAGAGATCTCCGGTTCTCGGTCAGCGGAGCGTGTCTGTTCTGGATTGGCACATTTGGTGGTTTAGGAGGATTGTTTGTAGTTCTCCCTTTAGCAGCTGTCCACGGCTGTTTCCTAGTATGAATAGGGGTTGAAGAGGCACTCTTCCTGGGTGATAACAATGCAGGCCAGCCGGTCGCATCACAGATTTCAGAGCGCTGGGCTCTGCCTGTTATTCGTCCTCCCAAATCCCATGGAAATGATTTACTCTTAGGCTTTGCACCCAGAGAGTTCCAGGGAGGACTACCACTTGTAGATTTATGACCCAGTACACAGCCCTCCTGTTCCTTGGAAACCTTGTAGCTGCTAACTAGCTGTGAGTTAGCATACCCTTTTCCATTATTTTGCAACACTGGTAAAGTGGTGTTATTCCCACAACATAGTCCATTCACTTCCACGTTAACTTCCAACCGTTGCATTTTCATTTCCAACACAGCCATCTTCTGTAGAAGTTTGTGGAAGTCATCTGTAGAGATCGGAGGCATTTTGCTACCAACTAGCTTAAGCTAAATAGCATGCAGTAGCCTACCAGGCTTTAGCTGTTGCTAGGCCACGCTACTGTAAGACTGAGGTCGTCGTAAAAATGTTGAAATATGGCTGAAACCCTCCGTCTATTTACGAAGAATAACTGTCCCAGTGATAAGTTAATGTCCAGGAGCCGCTGCTCGAAGTTTTCAGAGAATAAGAATAGGAAAATCAGCATAAAAAGTAAGCAGAGGCAAGAGCAAGCAGAAAAGCGTCTGCACTGTAAGAAAGATAAGAACTTTACACAGTAAAAAATTACACAGTAAAAGTAGCCTACTTCATTTTATTGTAGCAGTCAAACAGTGTCAGTTTTATTAAGAACTTATGGTACAAATGACTTGTATTGCAAATAAAGCAGAAAAAAACATGCATTATTTTACTCTTGTACAGCGATTACCGTAAAGGCGCTATTAATTGCGCACTCAAAAATGAATAGCTGCTGATTTGACCAAGCGAACGCGAGAGACAGCTGAGTTGACCGCAGTTATGCAACAGCAACCGAAGCTAAACTGACTATCTTGACTACTTGTTGCTATCCTATTGGGGCATAAGCCGTTTTCTACAGGCACATTTGACCTTTTCATTATGATTCTACGTGATAGTCGGACTCGGACATGACAACCTGTGCAGCCCATGTATTGATTCCATCTGATACTTGCTATAATACAAAACAAAACTTCTGCCTGCTCTCCACAATGATCAATAACAGTGATCGGATGGTCAAAGTAAGGTACAAATAAACAGAATCACACGAAGCCTGGTTAGTGTTGCCTGACTTTATAAAGTGTGTTTGTTTATAAGTGTGTGGTTGCGTTCTAGTCACTTTGCTCAGCGCTACCGCTTGTTACAACTTTCATTTTCCGTACTCGCCATAAACTGTTATTATGGCTCAGGTTAATCTCGCCCCCTTCCGACGTGAGCGTGGTTCTTGGTTCTTGCCGGTCAGCCAAGTGGGGTCAGCTAAGAACTGGTGTTCGGTGTTTAGAGCCGGCTCCGCTGTGGCTGAAACAGGAAGAACCAGAGCTAAATCAGGCTGAGTGTGAAACAAGAGCTATTGAGTCAGTGTTGCGGTGCTGTTGCTTTGGTCTGGATCTGTGAGCTAACCATGCCCCGTTCATTTGCATATAAGAAATGGAAATGTTTCATTATGAAATACAAGTCCCCTGAAATAAATAAATGTGTCATTATGAAATACAAGTCTCTGGAAATAAATAAATGTGTCATTATGAAATAAAAGTCCCATGAAATAAATAAATGTGTATTTAAATGTACATGTATAATATTTATTGCCTCATTTATTTATTTCAGAATTTATTTCATAGGCATCTTTATATATATATGTATTTATTTAATTATTTATTTAATTTTGGCTTAAATGGCATTCCATAAACGACAGCATGGACCGACTTGCATAGAGTTGTGTATTCAATACATTGGTTACTCTCCAAGCTTAAGTTCTCTGGTCTTAACTCTTGATAAGGCTCACAATGTCCATGAGGTATTTTCCTTATCATAGTCAGTGGCGTTTTTATATGTACAAAAGTGGTGGGGCACAAAAAACGTAGATGTCTATATATAAGCTTCTGCAGTGACGTGCAGTGAGGTTCATGGCTGGTGAGGCACTGGCACTGACTCTTCAGGTTTACAAATATTATATTTTGACCTAAACCAAAATATAATATTATTTTCAAAAGCTTTTTTTGTCTGATGCTTCGATTAATTTTAAACAGACAGTTCAACAAAAGGATACCCAAAAAATGTAATTTTATCATTTAAACATTGAATTGTTCTCTCTTAGTAAGATCCCATTTTCAATAAAATTGCGGTCTTACCTTGACTTGAAGATGAAGTCCATTTGCCTATCCTTCTGGACAAAAATCTCTATTACTTTTTTGTAAAAGTCCTCCTTATCTTCTTGTAGTTTCAAAAGTCTATCATAAATCTAATCGATAGATTTATGATAAAAAAATTATAAAAGTAGGGTAGACATATGGATGTTATCCGGCCGAACAAAACGTGCATTTATCTAACAGGTACCTTTTCCACAGATCTTATTTACAGCTATTTTCTAAAATCCTATGGAGAAACCTGATTGCTTTTTTGCAGCTTACTTCCTGGTTTTAGGACGCGTCACCGCAGCTCTCTCGTCTCCTCTTCAAGCACCACACTTTTCGCGGCACACGTACTTACAGCCAATCAGCTCTGAATGATGTGAGATGACGTATGGTGGGTATGGCAGCTCTGTGCCCCTATGGTCTTTTTTTTTTTGCCACACACATTACATTGAAAAATACTCTGAACATGCGCAGTGTAGTTTTTACAGTCACCGTTCACTTAGACAGTGAGAGGGAGGGGCACGATCAGGTTTTGTCCCACATGGCTCAAAACGGCACTGTAGACACTAATTAGAAGAACACAGACTAAAACAGCAATGTACAGACGAATCAGATGATTAAACATGACCTTAAAATATATTTTATATATTTTTTTATTTCTTTTTTTGCATCTCTTTGCATTTTTTGTAATCATTATGTGTAATACTTTCTGCTGACACTAGGTGGGGCTGTGCCCCACCTGCCCCTAATGACCAGTCGCCACTGATCATAGTAGACCCTATCACTGTAAGCTCTCAGCTACACTTTTGTTTTGAAAGTTGTAACCGGAAGCGCTATAAGGCTTGAGTCTCGCGGAGACGGACTTTTGGTGGACTGTGAACTCGCGAGATGAGTCCGACTGGCAGTGGGTCTTTCCTGTACTAATGTTTAACTTTCCTTCCTACCACATCTTAGGTTAATATAGTGAGAGTCTCCCCTGTTCAGAGGTCAAATGAAAGCTGTAATTCTCGCCGCCGGGTACGGAACCAGGCTCCAGAGGGACTTGGCTGCCGACAGCAGCGGGAGGTTCGCTCACCTGGCTGGGACCGCCAAGCCGCTGCTGCCGGTGGGCCGCGGCGCGCTTCTCTCTCTCTGGGTCCGAGCCCTGACCGCGGCCCGCTGCGTGGACTGCATCCATGTGGTAGTGAGTGATGTTAGCAGAACAAACCACATATGTTTACTCAATCATCTCTATGGAATGGTCGAAAGTTACATACATTCATGAAAAAAGACTGTACTTAAGTAGGTAGGCTATTGGGTATACGTAGTTTCTTTTAATGCTAGATTTAACTTTTATAACATTATATTAGATAATATTGTTATTTTAAATCCACTGCATTTATCTCACATCTTAAGTTAATTCACCTCAAATAGATTAATACAAGAAAATGCAATTATGATATATATTATAACTGATTAAATTCTGGTAGGAAATCCACACCCAGCTGTAGCCAAAACAGTTCAAATCAGCTCCAGTGATGCATCAATAATGATAATAAAACTTAAATGTATACATTTCTATTTAAGGTCTAATTTTGCTTAATGAGTACCTTGTATTATTTTAATATGTGTTGATGCTAATATGTTTGTACTTTTTCTTAAGTACATGTATGAATATAGGACTTCTATTTACAGAGTATTCATAATCCGTATTGTCTGTATTATTTCTTTAGACCTGATGACCTGAGTATCAGCTGTTCACTTTCAAGTAACTTAGCATATTAATATATTGAAGCAAACATCATCACATTTGAAATAGGATGCGTTGTTAAAAAAGAACCAACTACCAAAGAGTAGGCTATATAAATATATAGCAGTTGAAATGAGTCATTATTAAGCATCAACCTACTCAAACATATATGAGGAAAATCTAAAATCAGCCATTCTACATAATGCTTTTTCTTGTATTATCTGTATTGATGCCATACATATGGCATGATGCCAATAGAAATGTTTGCATCATGGATCGGGGATGCTGTTCCTAATAATGCAGTTTGAAGCCGACCTGAGGACGACCTCGCCGCTCATCCCTTTCTCTCCACAGACCAACGCTGTTTACCATGCTGCGTTTGAAGAGTGGGCATCACATTTCACAAATGTCAAGATTCTCAGCGATCAGACGACAAGCAATGAAGTAAATATCATTTTAGAAATAATGCCATGCTTTGTCCATGCCTCTCTTCTACAGCATCCTCTGCCTCTCTCCTTCCACAGGGCCGCCTCGGGGCTGTGGCCTGTCTGCAGCTGGCCGTCAAGCACTTCAACATAGAGGACCATGTCTTAGTTATTGGGGGGTAAGATAACATTACCAACAAAACCGTGCAAAGGTGTTGTTACAAATCAACATTCAAGATTCTCACAAGTCCCTTTGTATCATAACAGAGACACGCTGTTTAAAGAAGATTTCAGCCTGAAGAAAGTAAAGGAGAGGTTCAATGAGCTCCAGGCAGAGAGTGAGGACAGCTGTCTGCTGCTGTCCTACCAGTGCCAAGAGGAGGGTGAGTCAGATAAGACTTTGACCCTATGGAAGCTATCTCCTCATTAAATGTCAAACATGGATTTATCTTATCTGTTTGTGTGTCTGTACAGAAACGAGTAAATACGGGATATTGGAAGTAGACAGTGATCTTCACGTCCTCTGTATGAAGGAGAAACCTCTTCCTGCGGAGACACAGTCGAGGAGAGCAGTAAGTTCATCACACACACTACTGCGGGCCAGATGGAGCCAACAGAGGCTTCAGGTCTTTCAAAAAAGGGTAGAGCCACCTGAACAATTAATGTTCCACATCAGAAGAATAAGATGTTATTGTTAACCTTTTTTTAGTAGCCTGATAATAAATGATATTTGTTCTTTGGTTTCACATCCTTTTCAGTGGTGGGCTAATGATTCAGACTCATAGAGAGGCGAAGTCCCGCCCTTCTACTTCCGGTCCATGGGACCTTATTTCGGAAAAATTATGTATTGAAGTCAATGGGGAGAGAAAACGTATCTTTCGATTCCGTTTGAATTGTGCCATGAATTACACATATGATGTTTGTCAATCTTAAAAAATAATTTCCATGTCAAAAAAAAAGTCAGTTTGTCGTGAAACTGTTGAAATATAAGACTATGAAAAATACGCAACTAGAAAGACTACAAATCCCAGAATCCCGGTCCCGCATGCTGGCTCTTACGGAACCGACTATCTCCCCTTGTGTGTATGTACAGCTCTCAACATGCCCAGACTTGGAGTGATTTTCACCTCTTTCAATACTTTTCGCCTCATTCTGAAAGAAAGAAGTGAAATGTGCCAACGTGACGGCCATCTTGGTGTGTGGTGCGAGACGGGAAAAAAGTGTTTTTGACTTGCAAATGTATCTTTTAAATTGACAAACATCATATGTGTAATTCGTGGCACAATTCAAACTGAATCGAAAGATAATCTTTCTCTCCCAATTGACTTCAATACATACTTTTTCCGAAATAAGGTCCCATGGAGCTCCCCCGGAAAGGGAGGAACTTCGCCACTCTATAGACGTAGGTGGTTTCCCCAATGATGCTCTTATTCACTTTAGTTGCTAGTCTTAAACTATTTCCCCTTCAGCAAGACGAGTACATGAGTACATGTGCAATAATGAAATTCCTTGAAAAAAAAAAAAACAGAAATTAAAAAATGTCAACATGTGCAATATATAAATCTATACTCTTGAGGTAATAATGTCCTTTTGTTTTTCAGTGTCCCTGTTTCTATATGTTTTCAAAGAAAAGCCTTCCTCTGTTGGAGAACTTCCTGGAAGAAAAGAAGGTATATGAAATAATAGAAAGTCTCACGTGTCCCGTGAATGAAGAATAAAGCGTTTGATTTTTACCATTTTGCTCCACTATTTCCACAGGAGGCTCCCATTGAAGAGAAAGATGCCCCAGGAAACTTTGTGTCCTGGCTCATTCCCAGGTAATGTGTGCTGCCCCCCGAGGTTTTACTCCTCATAATATAGTATTCCTGCTTAGTGACCAGCAGCTGTTTTTCTTTGTGGTCCTTTACTGTGATCACAACATGAGATTTGGATTCATTAAGGTGTTTCTTTATGATCATTCTACATGTATGAACAGTTTTCATACAAGTAGGATTTACTCAGCTAAAGCTAACACTTTTTTTTTTACAGGCACCTTGTCTGTGAATCTTTCAATAAACGAGACTGTTTTGTTTCTTTTTTTTCTTATAGGAAGCCAGTATACATTCATGAGATTTCTGGGCGTTTTGATGTCGGAAACTTGCCGTCCTATATTGAATGTGACCTGTACTTCAGAGAAACACTTCAAGATGTCGAGTCTTACATGGTGTAGAGGAAACAGAGATGAACTGAAGCACCATATTTATTTTGGCCATGTTCAAAAATGATCCAAGACCAGCAGATAATCAATCAATATTCAACAATTTGTCTGTCACATTAAATCAAGAATTGTAACTTTAAATAATGTCATTTTCCAATTAATATTTTCTATTAAAAATTGATTTTTAAAGTCTCTTCATTACACTTTACTACTTGAGTTTTTCTACTCAGTGAGGAGTCTTGTGCATTTGTCGGAGGCCTTCTCCCGGTGGTCCTCCATCTTTGCAATGCGGGATCCAAACTGCATGGCTCTCTTGGGCAGGACAGCTGATTGGCCGAGGCCCAGCTGTCTGGCTGCCAGTCTCAGCAGCAGTTTCTCGCCGACGCCTCGAGGGAGGGACAGGTCCGCCTTCTCCCACACAGGCAGAGAGTTCAGGTAGCTCACCACATCTTCATCCAAGTAGGGAAATCTGCAGGCAGAGGCAGGGGTCAGATACTAGGCTCTAAATGGGATTTCTTCACACTTTAATAAAATCTCTCAGCACGTCTGCCTCATACTTACTGAAGTTAATCAGTGGGAGCGCGGTCAGAGGACAATACGTCTGCACTGTCCTGCTTTCTATCTCTGTTGACAGGGTGCTTAAACAGAATCCTCCTTTTACTGTGGACTTTTTGACCATTAGTAGCATAACGGAACAATGTTTCTGGAAATAGAGGATTCTAATCAAATCCTCTTTTAATGGTCACACACTACATTTGGTCTCAGCATTTTACCGATCCTAGTATTCGGATTATATAAAGGCGAAGCATTGTGGGAATCTAATGCCTTGCTCAGAGGAACCTCTACAGTACCGAGGAGATGTACTTCTCTCAGAGTACCTCTCCATTCTGGGACTGTTTAGGCACTTGACTGACAACCCTCTGGTTCCAAAGTCACTACACTTTGTTTTGTGTCCCTTTGGTTTGTCCTGCTTGCATCCCACAAGAAACAAACGATTTAAACATTAACCTTAATGGTGAAGTCAAAATATTTGCAAAAACCTTACAGTGCGACTTGTTGGACAGATAAAATAGGCAGCTTCAAGACATGCCTTAAGGCTCTGCTGACATGCATATCAACAGCCGCACCAAGTCAAAGTCACCTTTATTATGAATATCTCTTGAGTGTGTGGTACAGACAGAGAACTAAATGTACCACCGTCCCACAGATTAAATACATTTAATATCGACATATACAGCTCTGAAAGAGATGAATCCTTCAAATGTTTCTTAAATCTCTACATGTATTGCAGCCATTCCATTCCAGTGTCTGTTGAATTCCAACACAGAGAAATTTAGTCTGCAGTTTAAAAAAAATCTAATATTTATTTGTATTTTACTCAAACACATAACTATCTATAAATAGTAAAACCAGAGAAACTGAGAATTTTGTAGTGGTCTATTTATTTTTCCAGAGCAGTATGTTTATATACATATATACACAAAATTAAATTAAAAGCTCACTAACCTGGCCTCCTTCCCATGGTCCCCTATCACTCTGTCGTCTCTGCCCAAATTCCTGGAAGGGATCCTGGCCAGCTCCATGGCCAGTTCCTGGATCAGTCCCTGGTGTCCAGACGTCTTAAACCGGACTCTGTGTCGGGAGTAGCCTGCCAGCTGCTCGTCTGCTCCGATGCCGGTCAGAATGACCTGCAGCACAGAATAGCAGGTCAATGTGTTTGTTGTTGATTGTAAACATCTCTTTTAATGTATTTTTGTTTAGTTAAAACTAAGAAAAGCACATCTATGTATTGTTATTTTAGCAATTGTCACTCTACTTTTTTTCCCCACCACAATAACTGTAGTTAAAGAACCCAGGAGCCATTTGGTCCTGGAAGGGTTGTTTGTTGTACTTCACCTTTGCGGAGGATGTGAAAGGCTTCTGGTCCCCGTCCCCCGTGATGAAGCCTGCCCCTCGGGCAGCGAACCACACAGCACAGCCAATGCTGTCGTCCAGCACCGTGTCCAGGGGATGCACCAAATGACTAATGCGCTCCCGACGGGTTTTCTGCAGCTCCTCTTTTGTGACGTTGATCTCAACAAACCTCCACCTCCTTTCAGGGTTTAGCTGCTGTAACTCTTTGAGACCGGCTCTCCCTGTTATTCTGTCTGGAACATCGAAAGGGCTGGAGGTCAGGGACTCGGTGCCGTCAGTCTTACACTCTGTGGGCTTATCTTTGTGCTTCATAGGTTTCTTTGCAGACTCTTTCTGCTTCTTTGGCACCTGTAGTTTGAACGCTACATTGAGAAGGTCTATTGGTTGATGTGCAGGAATGTGACGGTCAGCTAAGGCGGCCAGGATCATTGAATCTATACCTCCAGAGAACAGCATGGCAATACTGGCATTGTCATTAGACGGAGCAGAATTGTCCTGTGATGGCAGAGCCTGAACGCGACGCCTAACTGCCTCGCTGAGAACACCAATGAGACGGTTCACCGCCTCGCCTCTCTCTTTGCCTGCAGGCAGCTGCTCCAGATCTTGATCACAGGGATGAGTGTTTGGATGAATTTCTTCCTGGTTTAAAGACTCAGGGATGGATGTATTGAGAGGGCACACAGGGGAGGTCAATGCAAGGCCTGACCGGTTAATAACAGCAGTGCAGCCGCTCGGCACAGACTCTAATATAGTTTGAGTACAGCTATAGAAAGGACCATTTTCTCCGTAAGCCCAGGGATAAACCTCAAATGTTACACAACCTGCCTCTGAGACTGCCTTCAGGTCAATCCTGTACACACCAGCTGCTGGGACTTCCTGCCACGCAGATGCAGCAGGACCAGCACTGTGGGCTGCCACAGAAGTCAGAGTCAAGGCTTTGACCTCTGCATCAAAGTTCCACAGCAAACTCCTCCTACCAAGGAAGTCTCGGCCGAACCAGAGGTAGTCCCCAGCCTTCTGGTAGTAAATAAAGCCCCACGGTCCGCGTACAGTGGAGAGAAAGGACAGAATCTCTGTAGAGCTGCTGCAGGACGAGAGCCGCTGAGAGACAACAGCAGTGTCGTTCTCCTCCGGCATCACTGGGACACCTCCAAAAATCTCCCCGTTCCATACCAGGGCATTTCCTCTGCTGTCTTCAACTGGCTGCGGGGTGAGAAGGCCTCTCAGGTGAAGAACGTGGGCAGAGAATACACACTGATAGCAGGGCTTTGTGCTTCTAACTGTGAGATTCTGGCTCAAGTTGGGCCCTCTTCTCTTTAAATGTTCATAAACTGTCTTGTCCCACTCAAACTGAGTCGGGGACAGACTCAACAGACAGAAGATACCGCACATTGTGGTGGTTAGTCTTATATATCCTGCAGATCCTTTTTCATGTCATCCAGTTCCTCTGTAGATAAAATTGATAACCAGTTATGTCCATTAAACTATTGTGCAGCCTCAGTTGAGAATCAACGTGACAGACATCTAGCGAGTGTATCTGTTAAAATTATATTACAAAATGTACGGCTCTCAACTTACGTTTGCATGCCCCCAGTGTGTGACTTCTATCTGCTAGGAAAAAAATGTTACTGTTCCTCTGTTGGATGTAGACTTTCTGGGGGAGGGAATACACACAAATTGTACCTAAATATACAGATTTTCTGAGAGATACAAGAACCGTATTTAGATTAAATTCTATTTACCCTGTTTTTCTTCAGATTGGAGAGCTCGTCCACGACCACCTTCTGCTCCTTGATCTGAAAGTTAGCAACATGAATTTATTTCTGACCTGATAAAAGTTAAAACTTCTCAGGATACCATGGTAAATTCTTTAGACATGTAGCATGTATAAAAGAGAACAATGAGTCTGTTAATTTACATATAGCCTATATATTAACGTATATATTCTGTTGAGTTGTGATGACATATGCTACATGTTTACCAGCTAATATTTAGCTTCACATTAGTCAGCAGCTACATGTCACCTTTCTATTCAGCTCCTCCTTCACCGCAGACTGTCCCTCACAGTTATCGTCGTTATCCCGACTTTTTGACGACATGTTGGTGAGGTTTTTATTATGTATGTAGTTGAAGATAATTCATTTCAGTGTGGTAAACACATGCTCAGCAGCTTTGAAAGCGTTTCCGGGTGCAGAGGTCCGTCCGATGAGACTCTGCTGCCTCCTGCAGGTCGGCGGGAAAACGGCAGTATTAGTGACCGTGTATCCTGAGGACACTGTGGGTGTTTCTCAATCGCGAGTAAAGCTGCTGCAGAGCCACAAGGCTTGTTTGAGACAAGCGAGACCTGCGCAGACCTGCGCAATTGCGATCAACGTCTTGCTAGTGGTTAGTCATTTTGTCCGACTTGCTCTGGAGGCTCGCCTACATGAGACGTTGAAATCTCGCGGGACAAAGACGCCCGCAGACTTGAGAGCGAGGCGCGGGAGAAGGGTCTAGCTGCAGCCGCAGCCAGTACACGACACGCCCAGTACACGACACGCCCACCTGACACGACACTACGGTGGCTGAGAGACATTACCGTATATGGCAGATTAAAAGCGAATTGACGACACTAACGCTGACGCAAGGGTATTTAAGGAGACATGAGGTTTACAGAGAACAGACAAACAATATGGCGCACCGAGTACAGGTAATTAACGTATTGTGGTTTTAGATATAATTACATACTATTTAGGTTCTCGTTTGTTTGTCGATGTGGCTGTTTAGCGCAGTGTAATTGTGTTT
>CALSBW010022345.1:0-11527 GCA_943590975.1 Lindbergichthys nudifrons | reverse complement strand
GTGTGTGTGTGTGTGTGTGTGTGTGTGTGTGTGTGTGTGTGTGTGTGAATTGAATTTCCCCAAAAGGGAATAATAAAGCACTTTATCTTCTTTCTGAGAACTCCAACAGTACGTTTTTTCTCTCCCAATCTGAGAACTTCCACACAGAGAAGATGTTGTTCCACCCGTCAGAGAAAAATAAAGATACAGTCGCTGGGAGCTGCTTCTGGAAACTGTGTGGTGCTCTCTGTGGGGTATCAAACTTTACTCCAATATCAGAGGCAAATACTGTACTTTTTACTACACTACATTTATTTCAACACTCAGTTACTAGTTACTTTGTACATATAAACACATCATAATGCTGATATGGTATAATGCAGTACTGTACTGATCTACGTAGTATTTCACGTATCTTACTTTATTTAGCTGACGTTTGGTCCACGTTGACAAACTGCAATGCTCTAACATGTATGAAAAAGGATAACATAATAACCATAATACCGTGAAAAGATTCTCAATAACGAGTACTTTAGTTACTTTATTTAGCTGATGATTCATGCAGTACTTGATGTAGTTTGAAATAGGTGCAGATTGAGTATCTTACTTTTTGTACCTTAAGTGCTTTATGATGCTCATACTTTTGTACTTTTACTCAAGTAACATTTTGAAACTAGAGAATGCAATTCCTGAAGAAATTGCTAGTGGGAATGCTTTATGCTGAAAAGCTGACACTAAACTGCTATGCTGAAATGTAATGTGTAAGAAGAAAGTGAAGAATTTAGATTGAAATGATACATGAACACTAGGGGCTTGAATGTGTGATGAGAGAAGAAGAGAAAGTAAAAAGGCTTGGAAAAGCAGCAGAATATATGAACTGCAAACTTTTGAACTAACTTGATGGCGAATGATCTGTCGCCATGGCAACGGCATTTGATGACACCCCATAATACGCTGATACCTGAAGTGTAATCTTTGTGTACTTTCGGGTTAATAATGTGGCCTTTTTGGCAGTTTAACTAAAGGTGTGTACAGATGGAGCGTCTTATTTCAGACAGTTTGAAACGCGAGGGTCGTGATTGGTCCGTGATTGGTCCGTGATCGGCCCGTGATCGGCCCGTGATGAAGAGCCGGCCCTCAGTCAAAGTTGATACCGCCCCCGTGATAAATAAATGTAATTATTGTGAAGCCAGCTGCAATGGATCATTGATCCACCAGGGGGTGCAGTGGGGTTCCACACTTGGGCTCATGTGAAATCAACTTCGACACAGTAAACTGGATGTACAGTATGTCTGGTACTAATGTATAGCGGATCTTTGTTAAGATCCATATGTCACGGATAGGATCATAGTCTGTGCTAAATAAGATCTATGCCGATCTAGATCCCTCCGCTTCGCGTCGGGCTCCTGATCAGCCTGTCGGTGTTCTTTTCCCCATAATGACCGCGTCGCTGCACATTATCCCTTACATGTTGAACGTTTTTTTCACTTCATGCCCTCAAGAGGCATTTTGTTTAATTATTTTTGCTTAATTATTTGTTATTTTTCAAGCTGCGAGATGTTTTCCTACGTTTGTCATGAAAAATTATGTCTCGGGAATGTAGGGTTTGGGAATTATGGCAGTTTTTTTTTTAAATATGAAAGCAAATTTCAAGATTTCCTTCACTCTAGCTGTGACATCACGCACTCTAGTTAATGTTAAAATCTGAAGAAAGCCTCTTTACCAAGGTCTGAACAATGTTTAATATCTCTAAAAGTAAGAATCAGATGTAAAAGTTGTGTTACACGAATAATGTCAGAAAGATGTGTAACATTTTAAAGTTGGAATGAGGTTTCTGAGTGAAAGTATGAATGAACAGTTAGCAGTTGAAGTCGCATGAAGATTGTTCAAGTCTGAAGATTTTCTCCATTGACTTCAATGGTTAAAAATGTGATGTATTATGGGATGTATCTCTGAAATTATGAAAGTTATGAATAATACAAGTAATAGCCATCGATTCCCGACCGAGCTGAACGTTTTGATGTTTGAACGGAGTTTCTGCGATGTTGAATGCAGGAGGAGAAGAGGGCCAAAATTCCGGCGGAATAATAACATTTTTGTCCATAGAATGACATTTAGTTGGAATGCTGTATCAGCATTCCAACTAAATCAGGACTTTTACTTGTAGTGGAGTATTTTAAGATTATAGTAATTGTACTTTTACCTAAGTAAAGCATCTGAGTACTTCTTCCAACATCAGTATCTCTATCATCAGTACTGTGGGGCCAAACTGATGACTGATGGATATTGAAGCAATCATATAGAGCTTTTACAAAACGATATTTTAAGATTAAGATTGAATTGTTTATTAAATCTCCTCTGCAGCTCTTAAGCACTTTTAAGCCTTCTTTAATTTATCATTTTAATTTTAACTTAACAGATAAAACAGAATGTACTCAACTGACACCGATATATCTGCAAATAGCTTCAAACTAAATGCTGGAGGGGTTATTGTTGTACAGTCTCGACCAACGGGATTGTGTTCTCGGCAGCACGCCATTCTCCTGTCCTCTTCCTCTACTCTCACTTTTGTGGCATTTGTCCTTGGGCAGGATCATAGAACAAAAGACCTGTCCTTTTTGAGATTCACATCCAACAGAGAAAAAGACAACCTGTGCTGAGGAGTAACACATCAGACTTGTGTGTTTTTAAGCCTGGTGTGGAGTTCTGCTGCCTCCAAGATGAGATCATCTATCAAAGCTCCAGTCCAATTAACTGAACAAATAAAACAAAAGAAGCAATCATATTAATAAAAAGATATCTAATATACAGTGTCACAATATATAGTATGAACATATTTCTCTCAAAGCAATCACTTCTGGACCTTCATGATATACAGGGCCAAACGACACAGCTCACTTTTTCAGTTCAGCCCCAACTTTTCAGCACATACGACCGCTCACACAGCTACAAAATAAAATACACAACTTTCTTTTAAAAGATGGTATTTTTGGTCCAGAGGGCCTTTATTGGAGATCTCAGAGTTGAAAGGGAGAGACAGAGGGGAGGACATGGTCTGAAATATTCAAAAACTGGCTATAGGCAGCGGTGACTGCATATTGGCCGCAAGCTCCTAGTAGGATGGGTTAAATGCAGAGGTCAAATTTCACTGTGTGTGCTGTGTGCATGTATGTGTGACCATTAAAGAGGGTTTCATTCTCCAATTATAAAAATATAAGCTCTAACAACTGAGCCATCCAGAGGCCTTAACACACTTCTAACTTGAGGCAAGTGACTGGCCCCAGCCAAGGATATTTATTGTTAAATATGATTAAATCTCTCCTTTGTTTTATCTTTGCCTCTCTTCCACTGTCATTCTCCAAACTTATTTATGTCTATAATATTTTCTTTCCACGTTCCCTTTCAAACTTCTTTACACTTCTTTAATTAGTGGGCTATCATTTAAAGTGTGTCATTTTGCCTCCTGCACTGAAAAATTGCTTTGACTTTAATTAAATGTATTAAGATATTATGGACCTACTATACAATATTAGGTTCAACTTAATATTACTGCTTGCTACAAACCTAATACAATTATGTTTAATTTGTCGACATTATACATTTAATTAAAGTCAGCGTTTCAGTTTTTCAGTGTAGCTGGTCAGCTTCCGCTCAAAGATCAACGATGGCCTTTAAACAAGTGTTAGCTTCAGCTCCAGTTCTCCTCCTCTGCTCCTCTCCCGCTGACTCAGATCCTTCACTCCTGCATATTCTGACCTGTACAGTAATGCAGATGGGCCGACATACGGTGAACTGTTGACCCCCCCCCAGTCTTCTCCCTGTAGGACCATGTTGCTGAGCCTGTTCTCTGTTCAGTGTGCCACTGGTCCGGGAGATCAACCCTGTCTCCTAAAAATTACGTTCCCACAGAACTAAACTGCATTCTCAATTACGTTTAGCTCGAAACGTATTTTCTCCCACGTTACGTTTGTTATGAACGTATCTCAAATACGTTTATTTTCTACATATCTTTGCCATTTATTGTCTTGCTTATAATAATGATAATAGTAATTTATAAATATCATTTGAGAGCACACATTTGAAATCGACGTATATAGGTATATAGGGTTCAATTAAAATCAGTAGGCGAGGCTGTAATTTCGCCAGCTGTTACTCTCATGAGCGAGGCAGAAAATAATATTTTTAACATGCCAAAAAGCTGCTGTGTCGTTTATTGCACCTCAAACATTAAAGGAGAGGTGTCATGGCCATTTCCACTGATCATAATTCCATTGTTGAGGTCTACTAGAATAGATTTATATTGTGCATTCTTCCAAACTCACATTGGTTTCTCATACAGCATCTCTCCAGCCCCCTGTGAGCACAGTGTGCTCTGATTGGTCGGGACGTTGTGAATCGCGCTGAGCTCCGTGGAGGTGTTGTTTCCTTGTTAGCGATACACAGCAACACAGCCAAACTCATCCTGAGCACACACAAACTCACAGCCGAAGTAAAAACAATAAGTGTGGCTTGATATTGAGTAAGAAAAAGGTTGATAAACGCTGTGAGAATGGGTCTGCTGAGAGAATTTCCCAACTGTCTATTATCAGCCTGCAGCCAGGGAGGAGAAATCAGCTGAGCTGCCTGCTCCCTGCACACAGATGTGTGTGTGAGGAAGTCCGTGGATTGGTCAATTTGGACCAATCAGCAGGGGCTTAACGTAACGGCTCCGCGGACGTAACGTAACGGCTCCACGGATTGGTCCATTTCGTTCCGGGTACGGCTTGACATCATGCCGTACCCGGAAGAATCAAATGGACAATGACGTATCTCCAACGAGGCGTTTTGGGGAGGTATTTTCTGTGTTAGAGTTTTACTCGCTACAGGGTGTACTTTGAGGGTTTTGACTCTGCACACCGTTTACATGCATAAAAACCTTCATAACACAAGGGGACGGGTAATAACCGGAAAAGCATGACATGGGCCCTTTAAAGCAAATCCAGAGTTACGTGTTTCTGTAAGAAAGGACAGCAGAAGAGCTCTGTGGCTTCAGGCTTGATCGCCGTTCAAATGACAGCGTTGGTTTCCCCAAAAGTGGGCGGGGCTGTAAAGTGACGTAGATTTGACTCTCATCTATTATTCAAAACCATTCTATTTATTCTAACGTAAATTACATGCCAGTGTTTTATCTTTTTATTTAGCGATTGGTTTTTGCACTGGGAATGTTTTCATGTGGAACCGGAAGTACGTCACTTCACTTTGTCTTCTTCGTCCCTTTTACGTTCCAGACAATGCATGGCTCAGCGTTACAGACTGAACAGCGACCCCAGGTGTGTCTACATTGGAATTACATCTTCATTACTGAAGGGAAAATACTTGACCTAGTGTTTGTTAACTGGGTTTTTAATGCAGTTGGCTTTTCTTAATGGTTACAATATTGCTATGAGTTACAGTATATCTGAAGCAAATGATGTTTCTGAAGATGTGTAGTCGATTCCACCCTTCAATGTAGCATAAATGTGAACTCTCATTACAGGAACAATACCGGAAACAGATGTAGGAAAGATCCTCAGCTCGCTGATTGGATGTTTTAGCCGCAATGCACGTTGGGAGATGGTGTTTATGCGATGTGAAATCCGAAAACATTTAAAAATAAAATAATACTTTATTCCGAGTGTTCTTGCTTTTCTCTTTGGAGGTCATCACATAACGGCATTGTAATACACGGTTCGGCTGCATTACATATTACACATCTGCCGTAGTTCTGTATTTATAGAGCCCTGATGAGAAGACTTCTGGACAAACAGGAAGAAGTGCCGCCGAAACTGAATATGTGACATGGATCATAAATATATCAACAAATACACAACATCTTACATTTCTTTTCACACAATACGTCTCCTTGCAGTATCAATAGTAATTCGGCTGACTTTTATATTTGATCCAATTGGTAGTTATATTTACACCATAACGGTGCACAGCTGATAGAAAAGGACTTGTAGTTTTTAAAGATATTACTGATTTTCTTTGAATATAAGAATGTAAATACTGAGTTGAGAGAATAGTCAGGGGATTTGGGTGATGGGAGACACATCTATGGATTCACAATTTCAATAGCTTACTGTTAAATGACAGATATACCTTTCTGTCTGTGATGTTTTACAAATCAGATATTAATATGTAGAAGTAAAACATGAGAAATAGTATAGTAATATCCTGTAAAATTATGTAAAAACATGAATAAAACTACACATCTTCAGATGTTATACATACATAAGTGTCCTACACTAATAATACAAAGTTATTATTAGTATGCTGTGTGTACCTTGTGTGCACCGCCTAGTGGTTAAAGCACATTATTGAATTATTTTTGTTGAATAATGTTATTTTTGTTGAATAATGTTATTTGATGAAAAAAATATTAAGAGTACATACTTTCATAGGGGGAAAGTAGAAGGTCAATGATAGAAATATAGAATATAAAAAATCAAGAAGACACTGTAAGTGATCTCTACAATAAAACAGTTTAGTGCCGGATGTACAAAGATATTAATATGAGGATGTGCAAAACAGACAAACTAATTAAACTTCATTAACACATTAAAGAATACTTTAGGTTAAGGTCTTCTTTTAAATAAGAAAACAGCTTTGGGGGTATTTACAGATAAATAAGCCTGTCAAAGTACTTAACGTCTAATATATTGCTTTCCTGCAATGTAAACTATGTTGAAGCACTTATTTTAACTGATATTATACACATTAATTATACTCTTATGTATGTAGATAGTATAAGAAATGTGCAGAATTTGACAGTTTAAAGGTAGGGTAGGTAAGTTTGAGAAACCGGCTCGAGATACACTTTTTGTTGTATTCCATGGAATGCTCTTAACATCCCGATAGCAATGAATATCTTAAGTGCTTTGACAAAAAATCCATTAAAAAATGTCATCTGTGGAAGCTGTAATACTGATTTAAGGGTTGTTTATATTTCACATCATTAATCAGAATCTGCAAAGTAACTAAAATAAATATAGTGGAGTAAAAATACCAGGTTAACCTTAAAGAAAGCCCTCAGGATTATAAAAGACCCCCATCACCCCAGCCACAAACTGTTCTGTCTGCTGCCGTCTGGCAGGCGGTACCACAGCATCCGGACTAAAACCACCAGACTCAGGGACAGCTTCATCCCACAGGCCAGAAGACTATTAAACACGTGAACTTTGAAACAACATCCATAACATTCATCTGGCTGCTACTTAGAAATTATTTGTCTAATAAATCATATTCCAATCACTTGTATATAGACTCTTATTGCACTATTTCACTTTTTACTATTTTACTATTTTTCTTTTTGTATTTACTTGCACTATTTTTTCTGTGTATCTGTTTTATTGTGTTGCACTGTTGGAGTAGGACCATGGATGTATAATAAGAACTGGATACCGCGTGGGAGGCGGGGCCTCATTCATTCCTATGAGAGTTGCTCATTCGCGCATGATGATAAAATGGCCCAACTTTTGAGAGAGCGAAACGTCACAGATTACCCGGCATGCCTGAGAAGTACCCGTATGTGCGCTCATAGCGCATGCGCAACTTTAACCATGCCCCCCAAAATGCTCGTTCACATCAAGCACGTCAATTTGCGTACACGTAACAGCACCGCACGTTCATGACAGCATGGTAATGGTTTGTTATTATGATAGATTTGATATTAACGAGGCGGCAGTTAGCAGCTAGCGGCTAGCTAGTAATTATGCTAATTTACACATCAATCGTTATGTACTTTTATATTACGCTGTAACAGGATCTAGTGATATCCAAGCAACAGAGCTTCATTTAGCATGAAAGAATTATTGCACTGTATATATATATATATATATATATATATATATATATATGTATATATACAGTGCAATAAGCTTCTTAGTGCAATAAGAAGCTACAGGGACGTTAATCTACGTCGGTAATATTAACTTTATTTAATACAACATTTACGGTACAAGATTTAATCATACAGCCCATGTAGTATAATATTTTACAAACGATGAATTACAGCAAACATGTGCAATATATCCATTATTACAGCTCCGTGGGCAGTAAGGCGATATGGGTCCGTTCTTATTGTGCATCCATGGGTAAAGATAAACGCATGTAGTGCTGAACACGTAACATGAACGTGCCGGGCGGCGCGGTCCCGTGGGTTAGATGCGCGTTCATAATGCAGAGGGAAATAACTCGCAGCACATTTGTACAACTTGAGGAACAAATGTTTTTAATAAGGGCTATACAAGTGTTCATACTGGGTAGTTTATTTAGTTTAAAAAAAATTATCCAACGAGTTACAGACCACTCTTTCCCCATGTAAGTCAATGGGAAAAAGTGTTTCCGGGCCTGGCAACCAAACAGAAGTGTAGTACCGCCGTTTGGCCAGCACGCATATTTTCATCTGAGTCCGGCGCACTTCCTGGGGGCTTGGGTAGGACACGTTTGATTCCTGTTTTGAACAGTGTGCCGGAGTAAACTTTGCGCACTGCCACTCCAACATCCAATCACAGAGCTTGAAGACTAATCACGGGGTTTGTCAAGCAAAGCACATGGTGTAGTCCCAAACGATAGCTGAGGATTCTGGGTAGTGTAGTGTCTTCTGCCATCCTGAACTCCGAAAAAATATTTGTTTCTCCGAATCGAAGGAGAAAAATACAAAAGTATTGTACACAATTTAAACCAATCAATGTTGTGTAATTAACAAGGATAATCTGGTGTTTTTGAGTTGATGAGTGGTGCAGATATCACTGTCAAATCAATCGACAGTAAAGAGAAGACTTACTTCCGGGTGTAAAATCCTCCGTTATCCAATGGGAATGGACGCTCACATTGCCTTTGAGACTGTGTTGAAATTACAGCCTCGCCTACTGATTTTAATTTAACCATATATCGAGCCCGATCGTCGATTTCAAATGTGTGCTCTAAAATGATATTTATAAATGACTATTATCATTATTATAAGCAAGACAATAAATGGCAAAGATATGTAGAAAATAACCGTATTTGAGATACGTTCATAACAAACGTAACATGGGAGAAAATAAGTTTCTAGCTAAACGTAATTGAGAATTCTCAAATCTCTGAGTGCTTCAGTCGCTGTGAGTTGCAGCGTGTTTTTGAAATAAACACTGGCAAATTTGCTCAAACTAGGGCAGGAGGCTGGCAGTGGACCCCTGGAATAGTTCAGAATAATTTGGTTCATCTGCACACCTGTAAACTATTTGTTTGAATCCTATTTAAGGACAGGGACTACTTTTTTTCTATAGGTAAGTACACTTCAAGCCGTTTTAACATACATGCTTTCCTGACTCAGGTTATGAATAACAACAAAATAAGTTACCTATGAAGACAACACACACACTTACATAACTTTTTCACCAGGGGACTATGGTGAGTGCCATGAACAAAACAAAAACCGGCTGTGTCAGAAATCCTAAACAAAGATTAATCTGAGGTCATTTATTTTGGAGCCAACGAGAAATTATTAAAAGTTAGCGCTCTGCTTCAATGGGAAATGTTAAAAACAACAGAAAAGGCCGAAAGGCTTTCAGTCACATTAAGACAATTACAAAGTTAGACTACTATATCCTGGGATTAAAGGGCTAATGTCTCAGCAGGATTTGGAAAAACTTGCTTTAACGGCATCTTTACAGGTCTCATTTCAAAATGGCTTCCTGTCTGTCAAAGACTGACTTTTAAATACTGCTTCTGGTAATAAATGGTTGATTTAGAGCTGCTACATAGAAAAGGGAAATAAAGAATAAGGGAAAAATAAAGATGCTAGATTTAATAACGACTTTGGTTTATAGACTTTGGTTCAAATGAATTATAAACACATTGGTTGCATAGATCTGAATTTTCAATTTGTGTTCTATCCATGCAAAGTTCAGATATAATGCACTCTGAATCTCGTTATAGTCTGTGTATAATGACAATAAAAGGCTTTAACTTTAACAATGTTTGACCCAACTAGCTCAAATTTCACAAAAAAGCTAAGTTTCACAATCAAAAAGTGGAGATGCAAAAACACTGCTACCTATCCGTGTCATGTGTCTGCATTTGTGTGTTAGACAGCGAATGGCTTTCCAGTTTGTGAAGTCGGCCTACCTAAGCCAGTGGACACAGTTTGGCAAGAAGAAGAAGCAGAAGAAGACACACTTTATTAATCCCCACTGGGGAAATTACTTTTTCCACACTGTTGTGTGTACACACATTACACATACATAGAACTGCTCAAACAGAACCACAGGTATAATTACTGTAATTTCAAAGCAACATTTTTTTCCAAAAAGGGGCTGTGGGTCAAAGTGAGCCAGTGGTTCAACTTAACCCCCCATGAGGCACTGAAGCTTAAGTGTGTGTAGTATACAATTGTATTTCAAGGGTTCAACCCAGATGGCTCAATTTACCCCTCGACTCGGATCAACTTACCCCTGAGATGGGGCAAGTTAAACCACAAGAATACATTTTTTTTGATAAATTTTTGGGGGAATAAATCGCATTTTCATGGCCCTTTGTGACAGATGCAGAAGACATCCTGACGTAAAGGTTTTTGTTGTCATATAACTTCTATCTTATTTTTCCTTGCCTAGAGGATCTCATAAGTAAACATTGGCTTGTCTTACCCCACTCTCCCCCATACAAGTAAAAGTCCTAAATTCCAATTTGTACTCAAGTAAAAGTACAAAAGTATTGGCAGCAAAATATACTCTGCACTATAAGAACAAAAGTATAAGTACCATTTCCAGTATGGCCCATTTCAGATGTGTTATAGATATCAATGCAATAATGTCAATGTTGCACTTGCTTAAGGTGGAGAACATTTTAATGACATGATAAACTGCTGGGTAGCTTCACCTATAATAATACATAATGATTTATAAGTTCATTTTTATTCCGTATTGTTAATCTATATCTCCAAAGTAGCTAGTAACTAAAGCTTAAAAATGAATGTAGTACAACGTAAAATAAAACAATTATTACAAAATGTAGTTAACTATAAGTATGAAGCATAAAATGAAAATACTCAAGTGAAGTACATCAAAAAGTACATTACTGGAGTAAATGTACTAAGTTACATTATACTACTGGCTGAAACCAGTTGTAAAACCTGCAGTAAACGTTAGTAAAAGTTAGTGGTTATTTGGGGGATGTTTAATATTCCACAGTGAGCAGTTTTCCAGCAGCAGTGGATCGATCTCTCCGTCTGTCTGGCTCTGTGTAAAACCAAGAGAGCGTGTCGTGTTTTCCTGCTTCCTCAACATTCCCATCCCGGAAGGTTTTGATTGATCCCGAACGCTGTCGGATCAGAAGCTCAGCATGCAGATGGGAATGAGAGGCACATCGTCACGGCCTGTCAATCACACGCACACACTAACACACACACATAGACTGTGAGCAGCTTACACAATTCATAGACTTGCCTTTTTCCTACATAAGAATAACCACAAGAATATTTAGTTCCCCCACTTTACCATCCACACACACACACACACACACACACACACACACACACACACACACA
>CALSBW010022341.1:5577-55407 GCA_943590975.1 Lindbergichthys nudifrons | reverse complement strand
TTAAGATTATAATCCATTACTGCCAGAATGCTCCTTTCATTATCTTCGTCAAAGAAAGCTGGATGGTTTGATTCTTTATCCACATTTGATAAATAAAAAAGCCACCACATTATTAAATGCAGCCAGTGCACGTGGCTATGATCATGATTCCACTGAATGAACATGCCTGCTCTTAACTCTGCAATAAGACTCCATTGATGGGCATGTGTTGGCGCTTCACCTTTCACATTGGTAAACTGCCTTTGTTCCCAATAATTAAGCTCTTCTTTACCTGCTTTGTAACAATAATCACTATCAGTAACAATACGGATGTGTGTTATTTTACGTTTTTTAGCAAAAAGAAGACCCTCAACTGTGCTCTACCCGGAATCACACATTTTTCTTTGCAAAGTAATTCACCTGAATTAGTTTTCATTATAAAGGCCCAAGTAGCTGCTTGGTCACCTTTTCGCAAACTCCAAACACTTTCGGTTCATTGTTTCCCTTTATGGCTTACTTCCCGAGGTCCTAAACTCCACATCTGGATCAGACATCATCATTTTCCATTTACCCCATCTACTCATCATTGCTTTTGCACCCTGAACAGTTTGTTTAGTAGCTTCAGATATTGAAGAGTAAGGGGTGTATATGCACATTTTGGTGCCAAGAGACATTTCCCGCAGTGCTGGATCAAATCTGAATGCAAGTGCAAGATGCTTCTCTTCAGGTGAGAAGTCTTCCTCTGTTCTTGACCGAGTCATAGACATGAATAACACCGATTTTTTATCACCCTGGTTGCTTATCTCCACACCTCCTCCTAAATCATTCGTGGTTAGATGAACTTCCAAAGCTTTATCCATGTCTCGCATTGTTAGTTACATCTCTTATCAGTGACACCCATAAACCATTATACTGTAGGCCTTACACTCAACTTAACAAACCACTTTGTTTATACTGTAAATATAGAAAATCATAAATTATGAAGCATTTTCATTGTGGGTTATATAAGAATATAATTGATTATATTTGATGATAACTAACTTTCGTTTTAAGTATTCAACCTAATATGGAGATCTCAACAACGTGATAGGCTAAGGGGCGGGACATCTCTAAGCGGTCGACCAATCACAACAGAGACGGCCAGCTAACCAATCAGAGCAGACTAGGCTCTGGTTTCAGACAGAGGGTGAAAAGAGGTGCTGCAGCACAGGCAGTATGAGAACAATAAAGAGCTTTTTGAACTTCAAAGCATGGAGACATGTCCCAGGAGAGACACTAAATATTAATATGACCCTAAAAATTCTCATTATAGGGACCTGTTTTAATGTATTGAATGTGTTTTTAAATTAATATTTCTTCATAATAATCTTTATAATGTTAGACATATGGAAAAGTGTAATTTTCGGAGTGCATTTTGGACATTTTAAGGCTCCGTACTTTAAAAAACGCCCGCTTATCTGATACATTTTACATTTGGTCTTTTACCTTCTTAAGACCCTGAGGATCAATAGTTTTCTGACTGCCCTCTGGTGTTCACACCTGTGGAGCACATTTAGATAAGATAAGATTTACTTTATTGATCCAAATTTAGGAATTTTCAGAAATAGGCCATTCTACATGATAAGTACTTTTAATCGAGGTTGCGGTCTAAATATCATACTTTTTCCTACCTTTTAGTATACAGAAGCTGCACTTACAAAGTACGTACTGTTGCATGCAATATGCATACAATTTTCAATATGGCACCTTATTTTTACCCATTTCTTTTATATATGTGCTGCGTAAAGGATTGTGAGTAAGAATAGAGGGAAAAGCATTATGGGCTAGAATACTGCAAAATGCGACTGGATGCATCCTGATAGTTTTGGTTCACTCATTCGACATACTTAATCTTTATTCTGGCATAATAGATGCAAGTATGGGTGTTGGGACGCAGGGTAAGGATAAGGTTAATACTAATAACTTTGTGGATGCAGGAATTTCTCTTGTAACAGACATTAGTACTTTCACTCAGGATCCGTGACTGAAATAGAAAGAATTGCAGTGACTCACTTTTCTTCCATTTGTGGAGGAGAAACACGACGACACCAAACAGCACAACCACAGTGACACACACAACCAGAGGCAGACGTAACCTGGGCCAGAGAGATGGGTTATTTAAAGGACACCTATCATGCTATATTTAAATTATATATTGTAGGGCCATACCTATATAAGGTATATTTATACGTTTCGGTTTTCAAAATACCAAACAGATCATGATTTTAAGCCATGCCTCATTTCGCTCTATGTGCTGTTCTCCAGCACTGTTTTTGCAGGGGGCTGATTCTGTGAGCTGCAGCTGACCACGCCCCCCTGCAGGAGAGGGGAGCGCGCTCTGAACAGCTGCTGGGCTGTCAAAAGAGGGGGAGAAAAATAGATCTCCGTCTTCCGTGTTTTATTATAGCCTATTATTATATAGAGTCGTTATTCATTTGTTTTAAAGCTCAATAAATAACAAAGAAGACCTTTGACCGGCACTTTTTTAAATTTTGTCCGGAAGATTGAAACTTTAACGGACATCTTGACCGGCGAAAGAAACTGAAACTGAAACTCTGCCGCACGGTCCCCTCGTTCCTTGGAAGAGGCGGAGAGGTGGGTGTTTGTCATCTGCTGGTGGACTAACCGGAGAGAATTACAGTGCTTGCCTCGACGGGGAGGGATTGCATTGAATTAAAGCAGCGGGAGCAAACGCTTGCCTCGGGAAGGGAGAAAAAAAGCCACAGCGGAGAATAAACAGAAGGGTAACCATGGTAACCATGCGCGAGAAGTCTTCTTCGCTTTTGTGGCAGACTACAGCGCCACTTACAGGCCTGGCATATGTACTACAGCGTCTCCAGCGCTTTCGAGTGGCAATGGCCGGCCGTGGCCCAACCCCACATTCCCCTGATAGGTGGAGAGTTGGCCCAATAGCCGTAGAGCCACTGTCCTGACGTCAGGACAGTGTTCAAATCTGGATCAGTTTTTATCAGATCCGTTGCAGCCCCTTTTTTAGAGATTTGGGTATGGAGGAAAATAGAGAGGGTTGTGTTTTCTGACACTTGGTGAGTTCCCTGGAACACCGGGGACACATATTCATGTATAAAAGACGTACAAAAGTGCATTTTGCATGATAGGTCCCCTTTAAATACTTTTCTGCTGTGTTTCTTTACATTTCAGGTGAATGTTATCACTTAATTCGCAGAAATGTACTGTTTAAGATATAAAGAACAGTGTTTTCTTGGTGTCATTAGTATTAGTATTATTACTTCATAGTTTTACTTGTTTACACCTTTGACATCCTACTTGAATCCAGAAAGGAGCCAACAGGTACAGATCATGGTCATTGTGTTATTTTAATTTAGCAAAAACAGAGTAAATGTTGGACCTTTTATTTATAATGTGGACTAGACAAGACTCCATGTAAATGTTACTGTTACTCTGTCAGAGCTGGATGTGTAATATAGCAACTGTTTGCTACCAACTTCTCCTTCAAGGTGATGTAATGTCAGTGTTGTTTACAAGCTGTTTCTGCTGCCACCAAGCGGTCAAATAAGTTATTGCCACAGAAATAGCCTGTTTGTTTTTACAGTATAGCGTCATGTTGTTTGCATTGTATTGTTTTGTTGTTGTCCCCATCTCCGACCACTCTACTGGAAATAAACAAAGTGCCTACAGGTACAGTTAATAAAAAATGCAAGTTAAACATATCAGTTTCAGCGCTAGAAACAAGAAGAAGCTACATTTTCATGATGCATTTCGTGACAGGAGGGTTTTACGTTTGCATGAAGCAAGATTTTTTGCATTTTCACAAGACTTGTCTTTGTTTTACAAGAATATGATAATCAGATCAGATATAATTGTATTAATTGTCTCTTTTCTGTCCCTCTCCCCTCCTAGGGTTTTCCAAAGGGTTTTGGTTGTGTGTGGACCTGTGGTGCTATTGGCTGCTGTATTGCGACTCTACAAAAAGAGGACTAATCATCACTCTGATGGTGAGTAATCTATAACACTTTTAATAGTAACTCATTCAAGACAGAGAGAAATATTTGAGGCGTTACACTGAGAGCACCAAGACTGAGGGGATTTCTATTTTCTCTTCCTCTCTGTTTGCGGTCACTGTTTGCTTTTAATAGGCTGCCTTTGAACTGTGAAAAATAAAGGAAACAAAAGAGTTAAAGTGTGACTTAAATGCAGTTTCAAATCATGTTCACTCTCTTCAGATTCATCACTACCAGAAACCCCTTTCACAGTTACACAGCCTTTTTGACATGTTTGTTAAAAAACATGTGGATTATAGCATATATGTGCACTAAACGCTGCACTGATCAATATTCCTACATCATCAATGGCTCCCTTTTTTAAAGTGAAAAAATTCACTCAGACTGACTAACACATAGAGATCTATAGCTCTAGTGTTTTGACAACTTTCAGGTCATTTATTTTTTCCACAGTACTGGTTTGATCACAGTTTGAGCCTAACTGGTGGACTTAGTGGAGCATTCACCGCCAATAAACCACTTTTTCTGAGTTGTTTGAGATCAAAAAAGGAGCTTAAAGGACATTAATTATTATACATTAATGCATGTCTGTGTCTGCTGGAGCATAGATGTTCATAGACTAAAAGTGATAATGCTTTAGTGTTGAGATTTTGGCATTTTGTACCCAAAACAACAAAAACAAACTATATGTATAATATCCTTTTTCAGCTCAAAATCTTCAGAGTTCGCTCCTTCACTAAAACAGCAGCTTTAGGTCAGCTTAGTTTCACAGAAGTAGTGGACATTTTCACAGAGAAAATACGTTTCAAAATGTCTACAGAAACCTCTCAAACCACATTCCACAAACCACACTCCACTTCTCTGTGTGTACTCTCATATGTTCCAATGTATGTATTATCATGTTGACAGCTTCTGCTTTCACAAATACATTTCAAAGAAGGCCTCTACTGTATTTCCGGTATGTCGTCAATTTGCTGTTAGTCTAGGCCTATATATTATTTTGTTCATGTCCAAGCCTCCAGTAATAAGGACCAATTCTACTGAACTCTCACTCAGATAAAACTAAAATATTATTATGTCTACAATCAGATAGAGGTTTCCAGTGAATGCACACAAAAGCACGTCTGTTGATTATATCTGTGCATGTTATCATTACCGACTTCTTACCGCATTATTTTGATTCAAAGATACTGCAGCGATGGACAATACTCTGTTCTTAAAAAACACATAATTACAAAAATCTTGGACAAACGTTGAGCTGACAAACAAATACAAAATTACTAAAATGAGTTAAAAGAGGAATTTGATGGCACTGTAAAGATAAACGTGACATGTATGCCACTTCATGTTAAAAACAAACACAGTTCAAATGTCAATCTTCTCTAAATGTTATAGTAAATGACTTGCAGTTAAAAAAAATAAAAAAGAAGGGAGGAGAGTTCAGGGCGTGTCGTGTGTACGGAGGACGGACTCCATCATTTAGAGAAGTGAACAGTTCCTTCTTTGGCAGCGAAGACGGAAGAAAGCAGCTTTAAATCATCAGAGCCTCAAACATGAACGCCCGTCACTCTCTGATCGGCTTCTTCTTCCTCAGTGAGTACGATCACTTACTATTCCTGTAAATGTGTCTCTTTTTAACAAGTTATTTTTCTTTCTTATCTGTTCTTTAATTAACAGTCCGTTAAACTTTATAGTGGACGGTAAACGGCTTCTCTGTTTCCTCACTTCTCGTATCAGTTTAACATGTCGGTGGTTTCTGTGGTTGCAACAGGATGATAGGGGACACTCAGGGGTGAAAGAAGTACTTGTACTATAAGTAAAAGAAGAAATACTTGGTAACATTCATACAGTACATTAAAACCCCATTTCAGAGTGTATAGATTTGTTACTAATACTGTATATTTTCTACATTTTAATGCTGTTTTAATTATATTTTGAGATGTTTAAATTCTAGAATTGTTTTCATGCTGCTGCAACGCAACCGTTTCCTAATTTGGGATCAATAAAGTAACTCTTATCTTATCTTATTCACATATTTACAAAGTACAAAAGTATTATGATCCAAATGTACCTGATTTAGTAAAAGTTGGCTTCTTCTTATGCCGAATGTCACATTTCAGAATAATGTGGTTTCATCACTTTAATGTTTTATCTGGTCAAAGTGGAGCTCATTTAAAAATCTTACCAAGGGATCAATACTTTTATCTGTATTTATTAAAAATAATAATAATGTATTTTTTTTCATCATATTTTGTATTTCTAATTTGAGTCTGCAAAGTAACTTAAGTTATCAAATATAGTATAATTAAAGTGGCGGAAAATGAAAATACTCAAGTAATGTACTGGTAGCTCAATATAGCACTTAAGTACACAACTTGAGTAAACATATTTAGTAACTTTCCACTGCTGGAATTACTTAAATATGTATTTTATTGAGATTACTATTGACCTTCTTCAATCAGAAATGACCCTATTATCTGAGAGTAACAATTGTTTCTGTTTCATTTATTTTCTTCCCATAAATATTAGTTTATTATATTTCTGCTGCATTGTTTTCCAAATACAAATGCATTGCAGTGGTTTTTGTTGTTTTTTGGAAGTAACAAATCAGTAATAAATTCACCAGTTGATTCAAGACCCTGTTTTGGTTTATTAATATTGACCCTGAACATGATCCCTGACGTATTGTTTATGTTTTAGGTTTGCATTGCAAATAATCATAATGTCAGATTTTTGTATCTTTTTGTATCTCTTTGTATCTCTTTGTATTTGCACCCTTTACACTATGGATTGTAAATGCTGCAGAGCAATTTCCCTCTGGATAATAAAGTGTATATTATATATTCATATTTCTGTTAACATTAACACGCAGCTCCCAGTGTGACTCTGTGGCTCTGTGAATGATTTATGTAACTTAAATCAGACTGCAGTGTATTACAGGAATCAGTCTATCAAAGTTGATTTATACTGTATTGCCCAATATCACACATTTGTCTCAGGGGCTTTACAGTTTGTACAGAAATATAGAAACTGTTCAGGAATATAGTAACTATTGATTGCTCTTCTTTCCAACAGCACTGAGGGATGGAAACAGTGGGCTCACCAACGCACAAGACCTTGACCGTACAGAAACTGAAGGAGACAACATCACAGTTGCATGCTCCTATCATTTCCGTGGAGGAAGGAAGCTCTTCTGTAAGGGAAAATGTAAGGAAGGAAACATTCTGGTAGAAACGACTGGAGACTCAGCTCAGAAAGGCCGATACAGCATTGAATATGTATCTAATACAATTCTGTATGTGGGCATCACAAAGCTGACCAAGTCTGACACAGGATTGTACCAATGTGGTCTGGAGGACAGATCTTTTCTTGTCCCTGACTCATACCAGGACATTAAGATCAGAGTTACAGATGGTGAGTTTCTACTGGGAGTTTTGGATTTATCTGTTCACTGACACCAGCTGATGTTTCAAATAACCCAATATGTTTGGTGTTACAGTTATATTTAGAGCTGCATATTTTAACATGCTCTTTTTTATTAAAAAAATGCTACACATCCAGAACCAATACAAACATTACAGCTAATTTAAATATGGTTGCACAAAGCAATAATTACCGTCTTCATTTAACGGAATGATTCGATTTATACATTTATTTCGCATTTCCTTTTGTGCACAGCTCCAACATCTCCCCGACCTTTTCCAACATCAGCCCCATCAGCCTCCACACTGACCCCCACTCAGAGTCGGAGCTCCGTACCTTCCTCAGCCTCCCCTGAACGCACCACGCAGCCTCAACACGGACAGACAGCTTCAGATGGTCACGGTACTTTTAGTTTGTTGTTTGTGTTTATGGACCAGGAAGTATCAGAGTAAACTAAGTATTCTTCTGCTCTCAGGTGTGGTGCTGTACGTTGGTCTGATTTTGCTCGCCATGTTCATCGTATTATCGGTTGCGTTGCTGATATTCTGCAGGAAGAGAGCCAGGAAAGGTGAGGCTGCAGGAAACACACACGCATCACAACGGCAAAAACAAATGGACCCTTTGCAACTTATTTTGAACACACTGCTCTAAAAGTCAATAATGTTGCTCCATTGTTTCCCTCGTAACATCTGTGATATTATAACATGACTATTGACATTTAGATTTAAAAAACTTAAATAAGCTTTCTAAATAGCACACATCTGTGATCTGATTAATATGTATTTAAATCCTAATTTAAGAAACTTTTTTGACAAATAGTTGTATAGATCGTTTACTTAAAAATCACTCACTGATTCCGATTGTCCGTAAAACCTTTTAGTTTTCTTTATTTGTTCTAAATGTTTCAACTTGACTGTTTAGTTTAATCTTTTCTCAAAATGTGTTGTTTAACAGGCTGAGTTTATCCCTGCGTCTGGATCCTCTCTGTTCATGGCACTTCAGTTCCACAGTCACATTTCTAATACAAAAAAGTCTTTGATGCTCCTGAAGACCTCATCTGTCATCTAACCAGGTGTTTACAGTACAGATGTTAGACTGTGAATTGAAGTGACATGGGGAGAGACAAAGGGAATTCAGAAACTCCGCTAAACTCAATTTGAATCAGTTAGGACAAATACGAAGAAGGAGTCCTTTGGAAAAACAATGTTGATCACTGAGTTGGTGTTATATACACACAGAGGTAGATTCACAGCTCATTCATCTTTTGAGTCTGGTTGCTTTTAACCCAAAATGGAGTTCAGGTCTGCCCAAAATCTTAAATGTTTTCTTATAAAGTTGTGTTTTTGAATCTCATGAACTGCATTTCTTTCAGAACCTCTTGTGGAAACTGAGTATGTTTCTGATACAAAGGTGAGTTCGAGTAAATCTGGGACATTTCAGATGTATTCATGTTAGTAAAATCAGCTGATATCAATACTAACATGTTCTCACTTCCTGCAGACTAACCAACTGTATGAGGAGATCAGAGAGGTGGACAGAGGGAGCAGTTCTCCTCCTGTAGAAACATCCGCCATTTACTCCTACGCCAAACCAAACCAACCAAACGGAGTCGATTCCACAGACGAGTACAGCTTAGTCACTGCAGCCACTTCTCAGAAGGAAGTAAGTCAGAAGTGTGGGAGGGTTTAGGTTTTCAGCTACACACACACTAAATAAACTTGAGAGGTTTTAATTAACAGTTGATGGGTAAGATTTTTTCACACTTGACAAAAGCCATCTCTCTATCTCACACTGAAAGACGACAGACGATATGACAAATGAAAGTGTTTTTTATTGTACAGCAGAGGACATATTTTAAATTAAACACATTTGGTTTTAAACTAACTTAATCTACTTACATCTATGAACAATGTGTTCATCAAGAGATACAAGTAACAGAAAACAGAAAGAGGAACAAGGCCAGATCATATCTCAATACACAAGCTTCCGTTGATCTTAACAGGAAGTCCTTGGACTGAATGTGGAGGTGTGAGGGGGGGAGGAGGAGGAAAAAGTGCCGTACAAAAATAAAGATTTTCGGGTTGATAAAGCAAAAATAGATTTGTACATAAAACCAAAAACATGAAGCAGTACACATCCTGAAATGATGATCATGTGACAAATAACGATTTCTTTGTTTTCTTGCAGACTAAAGATGACCCAGGTAATCTCAACTACTCAGAGGTGGATTTCTCAAAAAGTGGCGCTGCCTCGCTCCACAGCGCCCCCTGTGGCTACACAGATAACGTCCTCTACTCTGATCCTCGGGTAGCACAGAGCTCCGACGTTAGCCACGCAGAAGACGCTTCAACTCCTCTTTACTCCACTGTTTCTTTACATCAGATGTAGCTTCAAATCTGTCATTTCCAAATGTACTTTCTCAGTGACCGACTGGTGAACACAAAGCTGTGTAATTAGGCATTTAAAATGTATCTGGTAAATAACTTAAAGGTCTCCTATCATGCAAAATGCACTTTTTAATGTCCTTTAGGGAACTCACAAAGTGTCAGAAAATAAAACCCTCTCTTTTCCTCCTTACCAACATCTCTAAAAACGGGGGCACAACGGAGCTGATCCAGATGTGCGACCGATATGATGTAATGTCGGAAATGTGGACCCACGGCCCTATCCCAAAAGTTACTATCAGAAAAAATGCACGACGTGTTTTGGACGTAAAATGGTCTTTGTTTACATTAGCAAGCATCGCTAACACTCAGAGCTAACGCTACTGGAGAGAGTATGTGTAAAAAAGCAGGAAATAAAGAAAGGAACTCACCTTGTGGTAAACCTGAGAGAGAAAGCATTTGAGCGCCATACTGTTTCAGAAATAATCCTTGATGTGGTTTGGAACATGATGGCTTTAATCACGGCAGCTTTTCTTCTGAGCAGGCATTAGCTCCCCCTCCTCTGTTTTTTTTTTTTCAAGCTAAGGACCCAGAATCTGCATTTCTCTAACAGGGCTGAAACAGAGGGATATGAGGGATGGCTAAAATGCATGATCTGTTTGGTATTTTGAGCAAAACACATCATAGACATATTTTTTCCCATTATGACCCATAATATATGCCTAAAAATAGCATGATAGGAGATCTTTAAAAGAACTAAAGTTATTAGAGTTTAGTTCAGTTTTTTGATTTTGTTTGAAAATATAAAACCAAACGCTGTCAAAAAAGTAAAATGTATTTAGTTTTAAAATGTAAAGTATCAGATATTTTTATAAGTTAATGTGTTTCTCTGCATCTGAAGAAATGTGTATATTTTGTTACTGCAGTCAAATGTTGTATTTATTTTGTCTTTTTCATAACTATATTTAATGTGTTTAGTTGATAGCTCCGAGCATTTGAAGAACTGTCAGATTCAAAATTCCCTGTCAATAGCATTTACACATAAATACATAAATGTATATTTTGTTGAAGCTTAGAAAACCTGTAGATTAAATAAAAGAAAATGGACACTGTGGACTCAATGATGGCAAAGTGGTTATTATGACAGCTATATGAATACTTGTACACACATATGAAATGATTACTGCATTCAGTTACAACCAGGTCCAGTTTTAATGTAAATCCACACATACTTGAACACAATGGAATGAAAAAGTAGAGTTCAGAGTGTTTGGAGGAGGACTCGCATCATTTAGAGAAGTAAAGCAGTTCCTGAAGACAGAAGAGAGGCAGCAGTAAACCATCAGAGACTCAAACATGAACGTCCGGCACACTTTGATCTGCTTCCTCCTCCTCAGTGAGTATTTCTATCAGTCTCTCTTTTGTTTTGCTGTTATTGAGCTTTATTTTCTTTATTTAATAACAATGGGTCAACTAAAGTTTGCACTGCATTGTCTTGTCATCATCTCATATCAGTCCAACAACATGTTGGTTTCTGATTAAATATGATGCTCAGAGTTTAGTATGAGTGCCTAAAAATGCAGTTTAGTACAGGTATTAGTTATAGTCCTCAAAATAAAGCAATTGGTAATCTGCAGTCAACTATTGTTCTTTTGGTTTTATAGTTGCCTTTTCTGTTGAAGAGTAAAGTTATTTTTCTGTTGCTTCAGCCCGAATAACTAGCTTTGTGATACAAATATTAGTTCACTTTATTTGAAGCTAAAGAGGAAGAACTGCAGCAGTACACATCTTTTAGCAGTTTGGCTGTTGATGTTTTATAAATGCATGTTAAGCATTTCACACTCAGATGTCAGCAGTGTCATTTTACTTGAGAAGGGATTCATTGAACAAATACAACACAACAGCACGCACACACAACATTATATTACTAAATAACAGAAAATTCTATACAGGTTTACTTCATCACAATAAAACATTTTTTAAGTTTCTAATGAACATTAAACAGTCTATTTTGTTAAAGATCTCTTCTGCTTTTTAAGTTTGATCTAATATATTCATATTTCTGTTGGATTGAGTTATAGCTGGTTGGACTGGGCAGCTCCCAGTAGGATCAATGAATGATTTATGTAACTGTGAAATCAGACTGCAGTGTCTGACAGGAATAAAGTAACCATTGACTGAACATCTTTTCATTAGTGTGTTCTTCTGCTCTCAGGTGTGGTGCTGTATGTGCGTCTGACTCTGGTCGTCATGTTCCTCGTACTCTCAGTGTCTGTGTTGATATTCTGCAGGAAGAGGGCCAGGAAATGTGAGGCGACGTGAAACCCACAGATATATAACAAACTAAAATATAACCTTTACCAACTATTGTGACCACCTGGCTCAAAAACTCTAAATGTTTCTAGATAATGGCCCCTGGTTTATTCACAACATAATAACGATTTACATTTAGATGAAAAAATAAATTACTTTATTGCACTTCATAATTAGCTATTATTATTATTATTATTATTATTATTATTATTATTTTCAAAGCTGTTTTATCAATTCAATATGCATCTAAATCTATTATGTTGTTTCATTGTTAAGAAGAGGAAGTATTTTTGCAGTGGCAGGAAAGAGACGATTGGGGACATTTGCTAGCTGTGTTTTTAAACAAACTTTACCTCAGTGTATGTTTCATATTTAAAAGGAAAAGTTAAAAAAAATAATACAAAGAAAGACTAGATCTATGTGTAGCCTACTTTTACATCAAGACATCAAGACAGTAGTACCATGAAACAGAAACAGGAACGAGGCCAGTTTGTGATCAAACCCCAAGCCACAAGCCACAAGCTTCCGTTGATTTGAAAAGGAAGTCCTCGGACTGAACGTGAAGGCGTGAGGGGATGTACAGGCATACAGATAGTTTCCATGAAACAATATATATTTGCAGGTAAAAACTGAATACATGAAGCATTACACATCCTGGAAACATGCTCACAAAACATGTCGGTAAACTCAAAAACAAGCTCAAGTGATAAAGTATACTTTGTTTTCTTGCAGACTAAAGATGACCCGAGTAATCTCAACTACCTCGCTCCACAGCGCCCCCTGTGGTGACGCAGTTAACGTCCTCTCTGCTCCTCGGGGTGGAAGCCATGCTGTTAGCCACGCTTCACCTCCTCCGTACTCCACTGTCACTTCAGATGTAGCTGTAACTGTTAATGTAATTTATCTGTGGGAATCAACAGTAAACTATCATTCAAAGCTCATATTAGTTAATTGGTGATCTATTTAAAAAATATTCTTCTACAGTGTGTTAGAAAATGTAACACCAAACAGCACTAACATGTTAAGGTTATTGTTAACTGATTATTTGTATAATTACATTTTATCTGCAGAAATGTATATATTTTTTATTGCAGTTAGATTTTATATTTATTCTGCATTTATTGCATATTAATATATAGTTGGTGTGATAAGGTGATACCGCTAGTCATCATGAGAGCAATAGCTGTAGCGGCCAAAATCATAAAGAAATGAAACAGACAATTAACTTAAAATAATAATCGCTGAGGCGCTAGTTAGCGGAACTTACGCAGGGCAATGATCGAGGTCCAGACAAGAGTCTCCGATCATTTTATTATGATCCAATATCATTAACAATGAACAGGTTTCCTATGTTTTTTTCCTTAAGCCTTTCCTATGGCTTCCCTTTCTTGTGGCTGGAAAAACCCTGGTAAAAAACCATGTGCCTACTAGTGCTCTATTCACACCACCACCTGTGCAATATATATACAATTACAGCAGGTGCTCTAATCACCCAGGGCCCAAAACTGCCCTCAAAATAAAAGAATAGAAACTACTTTAATAACTGAGAATACATTTACTATAAACACTATAGACAGCAAGATAATAAATGTTTAAGTATTAAATAATATAAAGAGAATAGCTGCAACAATAGCCTTTAAGGTAAAAAAAACTAAACAAAAGAAAAGTCATTTCTTTTGTTTTTGTACACCTTTTTGCCTTTATAGCATGCAGGTCCAATACATTGAAAACAGGGCAACGAGTCGTGGGCCAGCCTCGCTGTGGGTGGCACGCTCCACCAGGTCACCTAGCTAATATTTTACATAATGATCATAACTAAATGATTATTTAACGTTGGCCGTTTTCTGGCAGCAATAACATTATAACTCACTGAATAATCTTTGTGATTCAAAAAGTTTAAATAAATCAATGAGTTTTAGTTTGTATCATGCAGCGATTTAAATAAGTTATGGTAAGCATGTGAATTATATGCAGAAGAAAAGGGAAATGAACAACATAAAGTAATTCAATATGTTTTTAAGATGCCCAGACACACCAGGCCGTTATCGGCCGTCTTCGGTTGTCTGGCGACAATGCGTTCCTTGTTGCCCAAAGTCAATTTGGTGTGTCCCGAACCCTCGGCCGTGATACGCCTTATTTGGCCTTTCATGGTCGACACATGGCCGATTCAACATGTTGAGTGGGTGTCGGACACAAGCTATCGGGCCAAGAAACCACTCTGATCAGCTGTTCAGCTAGCAAATGAGAAGCGAAACGGAAGTGAGGGATGTAAACAAACGATTTAAGAAGGCACAGGACAGCAGCTAAACCCCAGCAGGTGATACTTAAAAGACATCAAACATAGCCCTTAAATGTCCTCTCTTACCTCCCACACATAGCAGGGACATCTCTGATATTGGCGGGAGCGTCCCCGGCTGTCCTCTGCTGAGAGCTCCGTGATTGTTTTGGTCAAGTCCGGTTTATTTGTCAGTATAAAGTTGCAGGATTAGTCTCAAGTACCTCAACATTGTCCTTAAGTACAGTGTCTAAGTAAATGAGATAGTGTCTACTGCTGTTCATTTACCTATTGTGAGTCGCCTCGGATAAAAGCATCACATGGAAATGTAAAATTTAGCAAGAAGTGGCCATTATTACATTACATACATTACTACATTGCTGACTCAATAAACTACACACCCGCCAGAACACTGCGATCATCAGATGCAGGTCTATTAACTGTGATTTTATAATATGTCTGCACTTTATGTGCTCATTTCATCATTCATGTATTTTTATATTCTAAAACATGTTTTCGATGGACGAGAGTGAAAATGGAACGCACACGCTATTTGTTTGTTTATATCAGTCTGTTCTTCTTCTCTGTCTTCCGATTGTTGCCTATTTTGAATGACGAATACACACTACCGCCGCCTGCTGGTAAGGAGAGTTATTGCCACTCACGCATGCGCAGTTTGTACGTGCTCGGCTGAAGTCTTTGCGGTGTGTTCCAGTGCGACACATGGCCAAGACGCAGGAGAACTCGTCGATGCAACTGTCGGTGTCGGCGAGTTCTCTGGTGACGGCCTGGTGTGTCAGGGCCATGGATGTATAATAAGAACTGGATACAGCGTGGGAGGCGGGGCCTCATTCATTCCTATGAGAGTTGCTCATTCGCGCATGATGATAAAATGGCCCAACTTTTGAGAGAGCGAAACGTCACAGATTACCCGGCATGCCTGAGAAGTACCCGTATGTGCGCTCATAGCGCATGCGCAACTTTAACTATGCCCCCTAAAATGCTCGTTCACATCAAGCACGTCAATTTGCGTACACGTAACAGCACCGCACGTTCATGACAGCATGGTAATGGTTTGTTATGATAGATTTGATATTAACGAGGCGGCAGTTAGCAGCTAGCGGTTAGCTAGTAATTATGCTAATTTACACATCAATCGTTATGTACTTTTATATTACGCTGTAACAGAATCTAGTGATATCCAAGCAACAGAGCTTAATTTAGCATGAAAGAATTATTGCACAGTGCAATAAGCTTCTTAGTGCAATAAGAAGCTACAGGGACGTTAATCTACATCGGTAATATTAACTTTATTTAATACAACATTTACGGTACAAGATTTAATCATACAGCCCATGTAGTATACTATTTTACAAATGATGAATTACAGCAAACATGTGCAATATATCCATTATTACAGCTCCGTGGGCTGGCAGTAAGGCGATATGGGTCCGTTCTTATTGTGCATCCATGGGTAAAGATAAATACATGAAGTGCTGAACACGTAACATGAACGTGCCGGGCGGCGCGGTCCCGTGGATTAGATGCGCGTTCATAATGCAGAGGGAAATAACTCGCAGAATAACGTTATTAGCACATTTGTACAACTTGAGGAACGAATATTTTTAATAAGGGCTATACAAGTGTTCATACTGGGTAGTTTATTTAGTTTTTAAAAAATTATCCAACGAGTTACAGACCACTCTTTCCCCATGTAAGTCAATGGGAAAAAGTGTTTCCGGGCCTGGCAACCAAACGGAAGTGTAGTACCGCCGTTTGGCCAGCACGAATATTTTCATCTGAGTCCGGCGCACTTCCTGGGGGCTTGGTCAGGGCCTTAAGACTAAGCTGAGACTTCTTCCGGGATGAAGGTAAATCGAGTAAATTCACAGACTCTCGCCACAGCGCCCCCTCTGGGTATTCTGAAAATGCCGTCTATTTCTTGGCTGCTGCTTTTGTCTCTCCAGTGTAACCTGACATGTGTTTTACTAAAGCACGTCTTTTTCTGTCTGTGCGAGCTCAGGCATCCATAATTGAAATATTTAAAGAAATGTATTCACGGATTTCTCCCAGCATGATTTATGGAGGAGAAAAGGTGCAACAAGTTGTATCAGTTAAAGGAATGATCCGTTTTTAATCACAAAATAAAAAAATCAGAATCACTAAAAGCTGTGTTTAAAGAATCTTTTTGAGCCAAATGTTTTTTTTTCTTTTATTCTCTTAAAACACAAACAGTATTAAATACATGTTAACAACAAAAAGTGTTTGTGAGGGTGCAAAACTGTCAATGTTTTGACTAATAAAACAGAAACAAAGACTCAATGATGGCAACACATGTTATTATTTTACAAAATGATTACTTAAATCTGCAGTAACCTATATCCGGGTGTAGTTTTAATGTAAAATCACACATACACTTGAAGATTCATGCGGGACAAATTAGAGTTCAGAGTGGTGGATGTATTTTGAGCAGAGGGACTGCATCCTTTTTAGAAAGGTGAAGCACTTCCTGTTTTGTGCAGACAGAAGAGAGGAAGCGTTAAACATGAACGTCTGGCTTGTCGCTTTGATCTGCTTCTTCTTCCACAGTGAGTACGCACACTTAATATTTATATCAGTCTCTATTGTTTACTGTTATTGTTCTTTATTTAATCTGCAGGAGGTCAGCTAAAGTTTTCACTGCATTGTTTTGTTGATTGTATCATCTCATATCAGTCCAACAACAGTTTGTTGGTTTCTGTGGTTTAACAATAGACTATATATAAATATAGGGTTTAACATGTTGGTATGAGTCTCTTTTGAAGCATTACAAATGTTTCAAACTGAAATTAGTTGTAGAAAATGTGATTTTACAATGTTAAGAATTTTAATTAAATCAAATGCTGATCTTTTTAATTGTAAAACAGGAAATGTTATATGTTAAACTGCAGCTTCCTAAGTGAGTACATATAGTAACTATTAATTGATCCTCTTTTCAACAGCACAGCGGGATGGAAACAGTGAAAGCGTTGTCCGTACAGGAACTGAAGGAGGAGACATAACAGTTTCATGCCCTTTCTATTTATCCGGAAAGAGGAAGATCTTCTGTAAGGGAGAGTGTGGAAAAGGAGACACTCTGCTCCAAACCACCGCTGACACGGCCCGGAAAGGCAGATACAGCATCAGATTTAAAGAAGGGACTGCTTTTCCGTATTCTGATACAGTTCTGTATGTGGGCATCACAAAGCTGACTAAGTCTGATGCGGGACGGTACAAATGTGGCTTTGGCCGAGTTTTTTCACCGTCATACATGGAGTTTGAGATCAGAGTTGAAGATGGTGAGTCTTTTCTAGATAGGTTAGATTGATCTCTCCCTTGACCGCGGCTGCTCTTCCAAATACCACAATATGTTCAGTGTAACACAATACTCTGAACACTGATAAACGCTCCTTTAAACACGAACATTCATTCTGTGAAACATATGGTAACTCAGACGTCACACACTTCAGTTAATTTAAATATTGTTGCACCAACCAATTCATATCTTGTGCATTTAGTCATATGATTAGAAATACACTGATACATTTACATTTAAATTCATGTTATTTTCAGTGACATGTTATAGCGCCAAGTTCTTTTTACAATCAGTATCTGATTGTCTTTTGTGTTGTCTTATGTTTCACAGCTCCAACCTCTTCAAAACCAAAAGTGACTCTCGGACCGTTTCCAACATCAGCCTCCACCACCTCTCAGAGTTTAAGCTCCGTACCTTCCTCAGCCTCCCCTGAACGCACCACGCAGCCTCAACAGGGACAGACAGCTTCAGATGGTCACGGTACTTTTAGTTTGTTGTTTGTGTTTATTGACCAGGAAGTATCAGAGTAAACAAAGTGTTCTTTTGCTCTCAGGTGTGGTGCTGTATGTGCGTCTGACTCTGGTCGTCATGTTCCTCGTACTCTCAGCGTCTGCGCTGATATTCTGCAGGAAGAGGGCCAGGAAACCCAGAGGTGAGTTTACAGGAAACAAACACATAACAAAAGCAACTTACCATTTCTCTTAGGAATCAGAACAACCTGCTAAAAAAAAGTCACAAATGTTCCTAGATTATTTCTGTGACTTCATTACATAACTATTTACATTTAGATAACACATGTGATTGATCATATCAAGCCAAACTAATGTTGTTTTACAAAGGGCTGTCATTTCATAAATATGCATCTACATATAACTCTTCTCTGTTCCTCGGGTAGAAGCGAGCTTGGACGAAATCCACTCAGAAGACCCTTCACCTCCTCTTAAACTCTCTGAGTGGCCGACAGGTTAACACAAAGCGGTTTAACTGACTAACTTTCACAATATACTTTAATCTGCTCTTTCATTTCAGAGAACTAAGTTATTTACATAACTTTTATAATGATTTATTGTTGTCAGTTAGAGCTCACATTAGTTGTTACCGGTTAAAGTTTTAAAATGTTATCAGTGTCCGATGAAATGTTTTCATAAATTCTTTGCATCTGCGGAAATGGTTTTGAACTATAGTTGATGGGTTAGATGAGTCATAATTATATGATTGCATTTTTTCAGTTTCCTTCCAACAATTATAAATATTTGTATGTCTGCAACAAAACAAAACAAATCTGAACTAAATCACTGATTTCGAGTTTGTATCCTGCAAGTATATATTTGTACTACAAGAATAATCCTATTTATTTTTTAAATACAAAATAAAAAGCATTAAGTGTTATGTTTGAAGCATCTTTTGGAAGTGTCATTATTTTTATTTATTTCATTAATTCACATTAGTGTTTGAACTAGAAGAAATGAACACATAAGAATAATTGGCAAAAACGGAAAAAATCACACATTTGAATAAAATGACATGAAAAAGTATTCATCGATAATGTACAGATGTAAAGCAGTTCCTGAAGACCTAACGGACCGTCTACACAGCAGCGTTAAAAAATCTTGAAACGCTTCTGCCCATTCACTTTGAATGGGGTGACGTCACTTTGCCTCACTTTTCGCCGAACTGCATTGTGGGCAGGCGAGCGGAGATTTTCAGGATTTTCAGGATTCAAAGTTGAGCAATGTTCAACTTTTGAAGCTGAAGTGGAAGCGTCAGCCAATCAAATCCTGTGTATGCAAATCTGACAGTTCAAGCGCTAGCCAATCAAACCGCGTGTATGCTGGGAGAGACATACCGCAGGTCATTTCCTCATATTCCAAAAAATGGAGGAGAAATTAGCGGTAGGGAATCACCCGGTGCTTTATGACCAGTCCCTATTTACCTACCGGGATATAAACCGGAGGAGCCAGGCATGGAGGGAGGTGGCAGAGACAGTGGTAGGTTTTCGCCTGTTTGGGGAGTTTATATCCAGTTTACTTCGGGCTTTTTTGCTTCGTATGTCGGGGGCGGGAGATTCATGTGATTGGCTGTTGGTGCCTTGCTCGCAAAAAATCCCCAAGCTTCAGATACGCCCACCTCCAAGATTTTTTTAAAGCTGCTGTGTGGACGGGCCGTAAAAGAGGCAGCTTTAATCATCAGAGACTCAAACATGAACCTCCTCAGTGAGTTCACACACTTCATATTTATATCAGTTTCTCTTATTTTACTGTTTTCTTTATTCATTCACAGACGATCACTCAAAATATGCAGCGGATGGGAAACTCATGAGTGGACTCTGTTTGGTCTCATACCAGTCCAACAACATGGGTTTTGTTTCTGTGATTAAACATGATGTTCAGAGTTTATATGAGTCTCCTTTGGAATGTGGGTCTTTACAACTAGTAATAGTCTCAAAATTAAAATATTTTTTTGTTTTAACTCAACAATCTGAAATCCGCTGTTTTTCTTCTGTACTGGTTCTCAGATCGACTGTGACAAGTTGCAAGAACATTGACTCATTGGGCTCAGTGATAGCACAATTGGGTTATAAGTCATACACATTATTTTACAACATTTGAAACTAACATTATGATTGACATTGAAGGTGCCCTATTTTGCTTTTGTGGGTTTTCCCTTTCCTGTAGTGTGTTATTTAGGTTTTTATGCATGTAAATGGTTTGCAAAGGCTAACATCGCTGTGTTCGTGTTGCCCACACGATCTCCCCCCTGCCTGAAACGCCTCCATTGGACTCCTTTGTTTACTTCAGTAACATAGTGACATCAGAGGTGAGTTTCAGTTAATCTCAGCATTTTTTATGTTTGTGCAAACAGCTGATATGAATACAAACCTGTCCTCACTTCCTGCAGGCTGACAGAGAGTGTGAGGAGGTCAGAGAGGAGGACAGAGGGAGCAGATCTCCTCCTGTAGAAATGTCTGTTCTCTCCACTTCCCACTGCAGACACTTCTCAGATGACAGTAAGCAACTCTGAGACATCTTTCTTCTTTGTGAGACAAATACAAAAAAAATGTGTTCTAAAAATGGTTAAACATCAGTGCATGTTGTAGTATCCTGCTGCCTTCTAAGAAACAGGAACCAAGCCAGGGTTCTTTTTATAGCCACAAGTTTCAGTTCTTTTTAGGGTTAAGTCATTAATGTGACTCAATTGTAAAGCAAGAGAAATGCTGTTTTGAAGTACCATGTTTAAGAAACCTTTTTCATGAAGCAGCTTCAAAGCTGAAATGATGCTGAGGTCAGATGTGTGAACAGAGAGAAAGAACTTCCATGTTCAATTTTCTTTTGATTTTGAAAACATTTATTTTATTTCTTGCAGACTGACGATGACTCAAGTAAACTCACCGGCTCTGAGGTTTCCCAATATTACAGCTTCCTCGCTCCACAGCGCCCCCTGTGGTGTGTTTCAAGACTATATTTGATGTGTTCATGTGATAGCTCTATCCCAGTGCTTCTCAAAGTGTGGTCCGCGGACCACTGGTGGTCCGTGAGCGCCCCCTAGTGGTCCTTGAGTATATGGGTAATATTTCACATTTTAAATTGATTAATTAATTAAAGTTTTCCGCACTATCGCGGGAATAAAGTAGTCCTTGGTATGAAAAAGTTTGAAACACTGCTCTAACCATTATCAAAACAATGGCCTGACAAATTAGAAAACCTGCCAGTAGTGATTTACACAAAAATGTGTAAATATATTTATTTAAAGATTATTTTGTAAGAATTTGGCTTTGTGTTACATGTAATGTACAGAAAGATATATTGAAGAGAGAGTGGATGACATGCAGCAGACATTTCTTCATTGTTCATACTTTACCTCATCTCCTAGCACGACTTATGTGGAAAAAAGATGCATAACTTTTAAACGATTTATATTAAAGGGGACCTATCATGCAAAATGCACTTTTGTACATTTTTTATACATGAATATGTGTCCCCGGCGTTCCAGGGAACTCACCAAGTGTCAGAAAACACAACCCTCTCTATTTTCCTCCATACCCAAATCTCTAAAAAAGGGGCTGCAACGGATCTGATGAAAACTGATCCAGATTTGAACACTGTCCTGACGTCAGGACAGTCGCGCTACGGCTATTGGGCCAACTCCACCAATCAGGAGGAGACAGCCACGGCCATTGCCGTTCGAAAGCGCTGGAGACGCTGTAGTACATATGCCAGGCCTGTAGATGGTGCTGTTCTCACAGAATCTGCCCTTGCAAAAACAGAGCTAAAAAATGTCAAATTGAGCAAAATGAGGCATGGCTAAAATGCATGATCTGTTTGGTATTTTGAAAAAAAAAAAGTATAAATATGCCTTATATAGGTATGGTCCTACACTATATTAATCAAATATAGCATGATAGGTCAACTTTAAAGGAATGATTTAAAAAATAAATAAACAAATTAAGAAAAATTGTGATGTGTTCAAAGATGTTTTTTATAACAAGTTTTATAAATACAAAATTCTAAACACTATTTAAATTGTTTTGGTTTTTTCAAACAAGAAATATTGTAATTGAAGCTAGTAACTGGTAGATTTGAAACAAGAAAGAAAATTGACAGATTGGACGAAAATGAGTTGATACGATAGTTAGTCATACACATTATTTTACAAAACATTAACACAACATTTTATGTTTGACATGAAGTTACAACAAAGTCTATTTACATTTTAATGGCATGAGAAAGTAGAGTTCAGAGTGTTTGGAGGAGGACTCTCATCATTTAGAGAAGTAAAGCAGTTCCTGAAGACGGAAGAGAGACAGCAGTAAACCATCAGAGCCTCAAACATGAACGTCAGGCACACTTTTATCTGCTTCTTCTTCCTCAGTGAGTACATTAACTAAATATTTCTATCAGTCTCTCTTTTATTTTTAAGTTTTAGTTTTCACTGCACTGTCTGGTGAGTGCATCGTCTCATATCAGTCCAAAAACCTGTTGTTGGTTTCTGTGGATTAACACAGGGAGTCTATTTTTAAAAAAGTAATTAATTGCAAATATGAGTTAGTCCCTGAAAATATAAAGAAGCCTTTGTGTTTCAGCTCGACAATCTGCAATCAACCATTGTTCTTCTGCTGCTTCTTTGGGTTTATAGTTGCTTCTTGCTGGGTTGCAACCAAAATAAATCTCAGCAGTAATTTCAGTTCCTCAAGGCCTTTCTTTCATTAACTTTACCTTTGCTAACCCACTTTGTTTATTTTATTTAAACCATCCAAAACATTTCACATGCAGAGAGGCGACCAGTCATTTTCACGAGAACTGCAAAATTATGAAATTATAAAACCTTATTTGCAGACTTTATTATTACATGTTGATACATTTTATTTTGTCCCTGCCGCTGACTATGAAAGAAAGAAGCAAAATGCAGCACTGTCTTGAATGAAATACTTTTGGCAACCAATAAAAAGCAGGATTTTATTCACCTTAATGAATTGGAGTTAATGAACATTTTGTAATCATGGGAGTGGTAAAAGTAGTAATAAAGGCACCATCTCTCCTCCATTTATAACAATTATAAATCACCTAAAACAAATCATTATCGATTTGACTGTAGAATATTACATTTTAAAATGCTATCAACATTTTTGGACAATCTCAAATATATTTAAATCTTGATCTTTGGGAATGTGAAGCAGGAAATGTTATTCAACAGACTGCAGTGTATTAAAGGAATATATTAAAGTGGACCCATCATGCTATATTTGAATAATATATTGTAGGGCCATACCTATATAAGGTATATTTATAAGTTTTATTTTTCAAAATACCAAACAGATCATGCATTTTAGCCATGCCTCATTTCGCTCTATTTTGCTCTCCTCCAGCCTGTCTTTGCATGAGCTGCATCTGACCACGCCCCCCTGCAAAGGAGGGGGCCGAGGCACAAGCGTCATGTTACCATGCTGTTACCATGCTGTTCATGCTGTTACCATGCTGTTACCATGCTGTTACCATGCTGTTACCATGCTGTTACCATTCCACGGCAACCTCTCATTCCCCTGATAGGTGGAGGGTTGCCCATACAGGCGGAGCACCCCGTTACTGACATCAGTGCGTGTTCAAATCTGAATCAGTCTGTATCTAATCCGTTGCAGCCCCGTTTTTTAGAGATTTGGGTATGGAGGAAAAGAGAGAGGGTTTTATTTTCTGACGCTGCGTGAGTTCCCCGACGCACCGGGGACACATGTATGTATAAAAGACATCACAAAGTGCATTTTGCACGATAGGTCCCCTTTAAATATTCACTGCTCATCTTTTCAACAGCACTGAGGGATGGAAACAGTGGGCTCACCAATGCACAACACCTCCGTACAGAAACTGAAGGAGAAAACATCACAGTTGCATGTTCCTTTACTTTCTCTGGAGGAAGGAAGATCTTCTGTAAGGGAAAATGTGAAGAAGGAAACATTCTGGTAGAAACGACCGGAGACTCAGCTCAGAGAGGCCGATACAGCATCAGATATGTGGAAGGATCTTTTCCAGTACGTTATACAGTTCTGTATGTGAGCATCACAAAGCTGACCAAGTCGGACGCAGGACAGTACCAATTTGGTCTGGACCGATCTGGACTTGTCGACTCATACCAGGACTTCGAGATCAGAGTTACAGATGGTGAGTTTCTACTGGGAGTTTTGATTTATCTGTTAGCGAACCTCCGCTGCTATTTCAAATAACCCAATATGTTTAGTGTTAGAGTTATATTTAGAGATTCATGTTTAAATAAAAAAATAAAAAAATATCGGATGAGCACCACAAACATTACAGCTAATTTAAATATTGTTGCACCAAACACATTATTTACCTTCTTGATTTAGCTTTAAAATGTGAATTTTAAATGTGATTTCTATGACGTCTTGTCAAATCAGTATCTGATTTGTGTTTCATTGTGTTTTCTTTTTGTTTCACAGCTCCAGCCCCTTTAACATCAGCCCCATCAGCCTCCACACTGATCACCACTCAGAGTCGGAGCTCCGTACCTTCATCAGCCTCCCCTGAACGCACCACGCAGCCTCAACAGGGACCAACAGCTCCAGCTGGTCACGGTACATTTAGTTTGTTGTTTGTGTTTGTGGACCAGGAAGTATCAGAGTAAACAAAGTGTTCTTCTGCTCTCAGGTGTGGTGCTGTATGTGCGTCTGACTCTGGTCGTCATGTTCCTCGTACTCTCAGCGTCTGCGCTGATATTCTGCAGGAAGAGGGCCAGGAAACCCAGAGGTGAGTTTACAGGAAACAAACACATAACAAAAGCAATCGTTTGGAGCTAATCTTCTGAATGTGATGTCTTTTAGAAACTGCTGATGAAGCTGAGCATGTCAATGACAGAGAGTGTGAGGAGGTCAGAGAGGAGGACAGATGGAGCAGATCTCCTCCTGTAGAAATGTCTGTTCTCTCCACTTCCCACTGCAGACACTTCTCAGAAGACAGTAAGCAAACACTGAGATATGACTGAAGCTTTGAGTTCAGAAAATAGTATCTTTGGACTTCAAACGCTAACATAACGAGTAAAGTCAAAGTTTAACATCAGTGTTTGTTTCTCAGTATAATCTGTTGCCTTCTTAAGAAACAGGAACCAGTACAGGGTGGGGTGATTTCTAAAGACAAAAGCGATGACTCTTTGGAGAAGGAAGTTAAGATGTGTGAACAAAGAGAAAGAACTTACATATTGAAAAAAAAGAGATAAACATTCACATGAAGCAGCTCTCACGCTGAAACGATGATCATGTGAAAAAACATGAAAGTAAACTCGAAAAGGTTTCAACTTTTCTTTGTTCTCTTGCAGATTGAAGAGGACCCGTGTAAACTCACCTGCTTTGAGGAGGATTTGTCCCTCCGTGCAGGGCCCTCGCCCCACAGCGCCCCCTGTGGTGATCCAGATAACGTCCTATACTTCATCCTTTGGGTAGAAACGAGTTTAGACGGTTTGGACAAGCAGAAGACGCTTTTTCTCCTCTATACTCTCCTCCCTGAAATGAGTAAACAAAAGCTATTTGGGTTTCACACAGTCTACATTAATAATAATAATAGAGCTTCATTTATACAGCACTTTTCAGAGAACACAAGCAGCTCAAAGTGCTTTACAGAATGACACATCACAAGTTAAAGAAATACATTTAAAAAAGAAATTCCCCTCAGATTATTTGTTAAGAACTTTAAAAGGTACATGCAGCGAAATATAACATTTGATCAGGTTAATAGACAAAAGGAGGTAAAATGTATGATAATACAAATAAAATAAAATAAATAATGGTTTCTCTCTGACAGATAAGACACAAGACAACAAAATCGATGCAACAATATAAAATATAAAACCCCATAATACAAAGTGAACATATAGGTACAACAGAAAAAAAAAAGATAATAGTAATAAAAATGCCATAATTATAATAAAGGTTAAGAAATAAAAAAGACCAACGTAAAAAGAAATATTGCTATTGAAGCATGTTGGATTAATAAAATAAGATACAATCCTTTAAGACCTATACAATAAATAAAACAATATATAGGAAAATAATAAAGACTAAAAGAACATTTAAAGAACATCAGTGTTTGACATCAAAGCTCCAGCTCTCCCTGTGTCTCCTTTGAGTCTGTGACTCCCACAAGTTTCCCCCACAAGGTTCACAAATTAACCATCAACTAGTTGTTAATTAAAATGCATATTAGCAGTATATTGGCTCTTTATTAGTCATTATAAAACACTTATAAATGCCTTATTCTACATCCCATACCTCACCAACAGGTGCAGTATCTGGGGATGGTGCTCGATGCAGGCAGGCTACGCACCACCCTGTCAGAGAGCAGACAGGCATCCCTGCTTCGGGCAGTTTGCAGACTGCGACAGGGGGCAATGGTGACAGCTTTGACCATCATGCAGCCTCTGGGTCTCATGGCGGCTGCTCACTTTGTGGTGCCGCTGGGGTTGCTGCATACGCGTTGCCTGCAGAGGTGGTTTGCCGGCCTTCGTTTAGATCCCAAGAGGCACAAACGACATCTGGTGACCATCCCCCTCCTCAGTGGGGGGCAACCTCCGATACTGGGGGTCTCCAGAGCATCTCCGGAGGGGAACTTAACTGGGGTGAGTGACCTCCTACATTACGGTGTTCACAGATGCATCTGTGACAGGATGGAGGGGGACCTGCCTAGAGAGAGCTATAGGTGGTCGCTGGTCTCTGACAGAGACGCGGCACAGCAACCTTCTAGAGCTACGGGCAGTAGTATTGGTCCAAGAAAGCTGCTCTACGCCTTTCCAGCGATGGTGTGAGGAGCGGAGTCTAGAGCCCCTATCTTGTACGTTGTGCTCTATTCTGTCCTACTTACAGTTACTGGTGGACAGGGGGCTGGCTCATTCCACAGTTAAAGTGTATGCAGCAGCCATTTCGTCCTGCCATGAGGGATTTGGCGGCAGGTCAGCCTTCAGTCAGCCGCTTATGTCGCGGTTTTTGCAGGGGGTCCGTAGGCAGTCCGGAGGCAGTGCGCAGTAGTGCACGCCTCCGCCCCACAGTGGGACCTGCCGTTGGTGCTCGAGGCTCTGGTCACAGAACCATTTGAGCCTCTGGAGCTCTCAACCCTGAAAGCACTGTCATGGAAAACAGCATTGCTACTTGCCTTGACTTCAGCCAAGTGAGTGTCCGAGCTGACCGCTCTGTCGGTGCACCCAAGTTGCTTGTTGATCCGGGGTGAACGTAGTGGGGCGACACTCAGACCGAACCCCTCCTTTGGTCCCAAGAGCCTAAGGAGTTCATTCAGGTCAAGGGCTATTCAGTTAGGTGGCTTTAATCTTCCACCCCATATTGGGGCCAGGGAGGCTAAATTGAACCTCCTCTGCCCATAGAGTCCAGTAGAGGGTGGAGCCTGTGTAAGATATAACGGGGGGTACGTATTGTAACCCTAGTTATATAAGCACAGGCGGAGCCCTCTACTTGGGGCCCTGTCTGTCCCAGAGCTTGAAGATTAATCACGGGGTTTGTCGCAAAGCGGACAGGCGTCGTCACAACAATAGCTGGGGATTGTGGGTAGTGTAGTCTCTTTGGTGCTCCACATTTCAGAGAAAACAAGTTGTTTCTCAGAATTGAAAGGGAAAAACACAAAAGCATTGTACACAATTTAAACCTATCAATGTCGTTTAATTAACAAAGATAATCTGGTGTTTTTGAGTTGATGAGTAGTGGAGATATCACTGTCAAATCAATCGACAGTAAGGAGAATAGTTAGTTCCGGGTGTACAATTCTCCGTTATCCAATGGGAATGGACGCTCACATTGCCTTTAAGGGCCGCCGACATGGACCGATGCGGTGCTTCCATGAGCGTCAAATACCGCCACCGATGGGAATACATTCCAATCAGTTGAAAGCTCTTTGCGTCCGTTTATGAAGCTGAAGGAGTCTCGGCGCATCCCAACTGCACGCGACGGGACCCTGACCAAGCGTCGCTCCTGGACGTTTAGGGAGTGAGAGTGTGTTGCTGTAGAACTGGCTTCGTAGTACAGACCAGTGATCGATCAGGCTAAGCTAACCTGTAGCTGCTCCCTAAACTCACAACAACTTCATACAGACATAAATAAAGCAGCTGTATTCGCCATACAGCAAACACACATTTAAAACGGTTTTGCCTGCTGTTTTTGTGTACACAAGCATTCATTAATGGTTTGGAAAGTGGCGCTGTACCTTAATAATATCAAAGATTGTATTTGCGTGCATTTCCTGTTCGGAAAGTGGCAATGTGCTGAGAGCGTACATGAAACGCTACGTCATGAATGCAATAAATCATACCCTCGTGGGGCGCGCTCATGTGATTGGCTTAGAATTGAGGAGACATCTGATTTGCTATAGATAGAAATAATTATCGAATCGGGTGACCGTCAAGGGAGTCTCAAAAAACCCACACACGAATGCAAAGCGATCCATGCACAGAAAGTGGCTTGTGTTTGCAGGTGCAGCGGTTTTAAACGGAAAACAAATGTGTGTGGATCAAAAATACATATATAAAACTTTTTTCTGTATTTTGATTTTATTTACATGTATATGAAATGGAACACATTTGTGTGTGCATTGAAAAACACAAGTGTGACTCCTTTTGCGGGTCATGAAATACAAGAGTGAATCCTTCTGTGTGCATGTGTGTATTATGAGACTGTTCTGAGCCCATACATAACTGTTACAGGAGGTGTATTTTGTAAATTGTGTAATTTTTGTATTTATGTATGCTTCTTGGTTAATATTAAGCTGTCTTTGGCTCTTTTCTTGCTGTAACAAATGCAAATTTCCCCTCTGGGACGAATAAAGGTATTCCGATTCTGATTCTGATGCTGATAGGTTGAGTTAAGTTAAGATGGATTATTTTTCAATCGCTTCACATCGCTTTTTTTCAAATGTCTTATTATTAAACAATTATTCAAGTCCCATTGAGAATGGAAAACGTATCATCCAATGGAGCCCTGGTCAAGACATAGGCAACTGTGTTTCCTAACAAACTGGCCTACATGCAAACCTTTGAACATGTAAAACAAACACACTGCTTTTACAATGACACCCACATAAACTTTAAAACAAACATGCAGTATCAGCTATATGCAAAGGACGAAAAGGGGAACAGACCAAAGATGGACTGATGAATTCGTTGGAAGAGTCAGCAGGAAGTCAATGAAGGCCACAGAACTTTGAATATTCATATGTGATCAATCCCTTTGCCTCCGTTTCCTTCTTTTGCCATTCATGCTTCAGTAATGTGGCTCTTGAAGTTGTGTTGGGACAATACTGAATGTACTTTTCCAATATCAGAGTAACATGATAACAAAGGCCCTACGTAGCTGTGTACATGACAGGATGTATGATTACCTAGAAGAGCATCAGGACTGTTTTAGGCATATGATAGCTATGTGATTAACATGATGATTCAGCCTCTATGGAGAGAGACATATGACTGTCATGTTTTTTGCTTACGTGGGTCTTAGCTAATCTGATTTAAGCATAGAATACTGCTTTGAACCGGTATACATGTATCTTGTGACTGTGTAACTCCATCTCTTGTATATAAAGCATCTGAAGGACACTGTTCAGGAACTAGTTGTACCAAATGCTCTGTATGTGATGACTACTTCCATTCTTGCAAGGATAATAAATACATGTATCCTGATATTGAAGCTCAAGCCGGTGACGAGTGATATTTTTCCAACAAGTTGCATTGATGACCTTTTTGACCACACGGGTTGCGGTTGAATTTCCAAAAATTCAGGTTCTATCGTCTTTTCCAAATCACTATTCCTTAACTTCTGAGTTACACATCATAGAGTTAAGGGAAAATGCAAAGGAGAACACCTCAGGACTCAGGAAAAAGACAACTGCGGTGCGAAGAGAATCTGACTGCACTTACATTAGGCTGTTAATGATTGGCCAGCGGATATTATTGATGTGCGTCTGCCATTAGGAAACAGTAGATTACCATAAGTGCATGTAGATACTTTGCTCTTTGTGGTGATGATTTATAAACATGAACAACAGTGAACAACATTATTACATTAAAATATATACAACATTTTCTCCTTTCATTTCGAAAAGGGTGGTCGAGTGTATCCTAAACTAAAGGAGATTATAAAGGAAGCACTGAAGCTCTTTTCCTATCATCTAGACTTCTGATCAGCTCTTATCACGTCTGACACTGAGGAACTTCTGAGTCATTTCACTCCGTTAGGAACCTTCCCAAGACCACAGGAAGTGCGCCGGCCGTTGAAGGACATTTTCGTGGTGGCTGTATAGACAAACAGTTGTAATTTGGTTTTCCTGCTGTGTATCACCAGTCCTACGCTCATATTTCTCTATTTGTCTTTTGTTGTAAATGCATGTGCAAATGTAAGTAAATAAGCCTGATATGAAAAAGCTGTCAGTTCCGATATCCACTTTGCATTAAGTCAAAAGTGCAGCTGACTAACGCATAGAGTTAGTTAATGTTTAACCTAATGTATAATGTAAAAAGCTGCACATCTACAGTCTCAGTCCAAAAGAGAAGAACAGGGAAGAGACAAGGATGGAAAAGGTTCTTCTGATCATCATCGCTCTTTCAGGCAAGAGATTTATATTTTTGTATTTAAAATACTGCATGTTATCCCATTAGCAATGTTTAGTACTTTGTATTGTGGTTTCCCTCTGACAATTACTTAAGTTGTTTAATTTACAGTTTAACTTTAATGTAATTTGGAGAAGTCGGTTCAGTAATTGATATTGAATCTAATCCAAATGTGTGTGTCTCTACAGGGCTGAGCGCTGTCTCCTCACATGCTGAACGTCAGTACCATTTTGTTTCTGAAGCAAAGAACATGTCTGAAGCACAGAGATACTGCAGAGAGAAACACACAGACCTGGCCACTGTAGACAGCATGGAGGTTGTGGAGCTCCTGAACAACATGGCAGGCCAATACAACCAAGTGAGGTCACTTTTCTCTGTCTTTCAATTCAAATGAATTACATTTCTTTTAGAGTCAAATTTAAAAAGGAGAGATTATTACAGAAAGATAAACCTGTTATAAAGTCCTATGGGAACCTGAGTATTAAATGTTTTAAGCCAAAGCTATAGCATAAAACCCTGTAATAAAGTTGAAGAGGTTCAGAGTAACAAGGCTGTAAATGAATGTTGACTTGAGGGGATTCCCATCAGATCACCATGTACCAAGGCTGCTCTCATAAAGGCAAACCTTCTCTTTGTTAAACATACACATTTTCTTCAGCAGCAGCTTTAAAAGCTTCAACAGGATGTAATAATTATAACAATTTCTTGCTTTCAGTCAGCCTGGATAGGGCTGCACGATGACTGGGACACCTGGAAGTGGTCGATGTCAGACCCAAGCTTCTACGGACCGGGGGAGACGGAGTTCAGACAATGGGGGCCTGGAGAACCAAGCAACAGGCACGATGAACAATGCACATATTTTGATTATGATGGAAGATGGCATGATTTTGATTGTAATGACCGAACCTGGGCGGTCTGCTTTGATGTCACAGGTAAGAATATAAACTTAAAATGAATATTACACATTTAAAATCATATTTTAAGCCTCTGAAATACAATGCATTGGTCTTTATCTAACTAGCGGTTCCCAACCTTTTTTCTTTTTGACTTTTTTTCTTTTGTTAGCAGTTCCACTAAAGACATTTCCCTTTTCACTCAAATTCTCACATGGTTTATTTAAAAGATAACGTCAAAGGAAGTTATGTATATACCATTTTTTGCAAACTTGTTTTAGAATTGTAGGTACGTTTTACATCTTATACATCTGTGCTAAACAGAATAAGAACAATATAGAATCAATATAATTTGAATGAAGCTTTAACCTGTAACACAGTATCTTCACATCGTTGGACTCCTGCTTTTACTAAGATATCTGAATACTTCTTCCACCACTGATACTACTAAAGTTTATTGCCAACATTCATCTGTTGAAAAACCCCAGAACTACAAATTACAAAGTCCAAATGTGTAGGATTTAAATGTAATATTTTATATTATAAAGGCATCAATACCACCAGAGATGTGGCATTGATGTCAGGCTGTATGTCGTGGTGCCTCTACTCAGCTTCTCTATGGTCCATTTTCAGGGCCGGATGCTACATTTGTCCTCATCAACAGCGCAATGACATGGACTGCGGCCCAGAGCTACTGCAGAGAACACCACACAGACCTGGCCAGTGTGAGAAACCAGACAGAGCACCAGCAGATATTTGAGCTGTTCCCTGGAGGGAATCCTTATTGGATCGGCCTTTACAGAGACTCCTGGAAGTGGTCCGATGGAAGTTTCTACTCCTTTAGGTACTGGGCAAATATACCTGTCTACAGAGGTCTCAAAGCTTGTGTGGCTGCAGCTTTCGACAACTTTGGAAAATGGGAGGACTTGGACTGTGGAGTGGAGAAACCATTCATTTGCTACGGACGTGAGTACAATTCACAGCTACGTCAAAGCAAGTGATGATATTGAGTCTGTTGAAAAAGAAGACACCATAAATGTTGTGACTGATGAAGTTTTTTTGTGTTTTTAGCTGTGCCTGTTTCAATGAAAGTGATAAAGGTGAGCGTGGAGAACCCAAACGGTGTGGATCTGAACGACCCCGCTTTTCTGGATGCGATGTTGGTGGAGGTAAATCATGTTTTCTACTTTGTTGCAAAAACATCAATCTCCAGAAAGGAAATTCACATGACATGAGAACAAGAGACGAAAGAGGTAGGAAACAAATAAATAACTATTAAAGAATAATGAATTCAACGAAAGAAAATGCAGTAAATTAATTTCAATACGAATGAAATGGACCAAGATGAACATGAATGAAATTCTATATCCATTATACATTCAATACTTTGGCCACAAATAACAGGACCCAAGCATTTAGTAAGAAGACGTGTAAATATGTGCAGAAGTAAATAGCAGAAACTTAGCCACATGCCACCAAATGCATTAGGAAAATGTACAAATACTATTCCATAACCTGAGGTAAGCCTTTACACTGGAAGAAATAAGGGGAACAGCTACCATTTCAGATGAGTGAACTAAAGATAAATCATCTGTTTTCATTGGAACGATAATGAAAATGAGTTTTTGTGTCTCAGACGAAAAAGAACCTAAGGGCCCAGGGATTGGACGACAACGTCCAACTGGCCTGGAGGAAGCAGCCGGATGGACAAGTCTTCCACGAGGAGGAGGAGGAGAAGAAGAAGAAGAAGAGGGATGAGCTCTAAAGCTGAATTGCTGTGTCAGCTTTTATCAGAGAAAAGTGTATTTCTTTCCTCAAAGTCCTCGTGTTACAGAATACAGCTGCAACAATGATCTGAATAATCTATCAGTAGTGAGATAAGATAAGAGCTGTAATGTTTTCTCTTGTTATATATGGTTTTGAAGTTAATATGTTTGGGGTTTTAACTGTTCATGTATCTGCTTGACCTGCGAAAAACAGGATTTATTTTCCTATTTTGTGACTTTTTACATGTTTTTTCAGATAAAATATAATAAGACATTTTAAAATAATATAAGATTTAATAGAGGGCAATTCCAGGAAATCTTATTACCAATTAACATGATGACCTCTAATGCATCTTTAAAGTCATTTTCATTAAACAAAATGTAATTCTTCATTTGAAACTTATATTTGATCCTAAAAATGTGTTGAACAATTACTCACTGTTATTAATATCTTCAAATTAGTTAAACATTGTGGTTATTGCTCCTTTTCTTTAGGGATGCAAACTTTAAGATATGTTCCTAAAATTGGTGAATCAGCTTCCAGAATATGAAGATGTAATGCTTTTCTTTGTGCTATGTGGTCATAAACTGAATCTCTTCAGGTTTTAATTCCCTCTGGCTGTGCGATATATAACAGGCATTTTACTCTTTTGTGTGACATTTGATAGATTAGATATTATTAGATTATTGCAACCATATCAATTGTAATATATGTAATGTGAGAATATCTTCAAATAATCTAAATAGAAAATAATTAATTGTATTATTTTCTTCCTTATTAATGATATAAACTTGAAGCAAATGTCCTTAAATTATCTATAATTATAATCTATACGTTACTCAAACATCCTTCTGGCAACAATGCTGAATATTCGCTGGTTCCAGCTTCTTAACTATTATTATAAGATTTGATGTTGTTTTTTGTCATGTACCTTCATGAAATTAATATACTGTTTTAAAAAAATAATCACTATGAAGAATAAACTATATCCAATAAAGAGATGTTATTTCTTTGAATTATTTATTCAATTATTTCTCACATGGTTGGATTATTGATTGGTATTGGTTATTGGCCAGAATGGTAATTTCCCTGATTTTAGACCATTTATGGCCTCCTGACTCTCAATGTAGATATAAAGATATTTGTTCTCCTTTATTCAAGAAAATATATATTTACACAAACATTATATACACACAAAACCTTGACATCAGAGGTACAGACACAGTAAAAAAAGTGAAGAAATATATATATACTGTATAAAGAAATACATTTAAAGAACAAATATTGATAAATCATATATTATATAATTTATTAAATTCACATTTGGTTTTGATTGCCTGGTTATTTTTCACTACTTTAATGGTGGTGCCATATTGTTGTACTTCTAAGTAGACATGTACAACATTTGGAGTCAGTCCAGTTCTTCTTCTTTATGGGAAATGGTATTTACTATTGGGAATGTTATCAAGCTAACATTTTACATTTGTATACACTTTTAAAGTTTATAAAAATGTCCTCATCATGAAGTTGTATCGTCTGTCCCATTTCATGTTTGAGAGATCAGGTAACGTAAGACGTCTCTACGTCATCACGCATGGCTGTTACCATGGACACGGAGCAGTCACAACTGACGTTAGTTAACTACACAGAAGAGAGACTCCAACTAAGCCGTTTTTATTTCGGTACGACGGGATGAGTATAATTTAAAATACTTTATTTATTCCATTACGCTGTATATTTGAATCGTTTTTCTTAAGTTACAAATGTATCCCTTATGTTACCTTAACAGTAGAGCTAATTGTTATTGTAACACTAGCTAGAGGTGGAAGAAGTATCAGATTATTTACTTTAGTAAAAGCAGCAATACTACAGTTTGAAAATACTATACTACTGCTATAAAACTACTTTAAAAAGAGACAGTACTTGAGTCAATGTACTTAGTAACATTACACCACTGAAGCTAACGCTAGCCTAATTCAAATTGCAAAACTCCAAAGGTGTATTAAAGTTACAGTTGATTTTTCGCGCTGGTGTTAATGTCTTCATGAACTAATTTTTTTAAGTTAAGATGGACCTCATTGTGTCAAAGCACATGAATTATATTGAAGTATCTTTGAAAATAAAACACTAAAACATGCAGCAAATAGTGTTGCAACAGCCATGGGCGTCGCAGCCATTATATGAGGGTGGGACAAGTCCCCCCCACTTTTTCGATGCGGAAAGTCCGTGAATCGGTCTATCCACTCGCCGCACTTTGTAGAGCGCTGTGTCAGTGCTTCACTATCAAATGAAATCCATTCCACTTGCTTATTGATAGAATGCCCAAATCAATGAAACTCCATACCATGTTTTCACTGCTACTTTGTACCAAGGCAGATTATCACATAACGGGCGCATGTTCAAGGAGTATTGTCATAGTTGGACAGCTCTGGGGCCTCATTTATAACGCCTTGCGTAGGATTGACGTGGGAAGGTTGCTTACGTAGTACAAAGCAAAAAAATAGGTACAGAAATGTTCTGACATTTTCCGATTCACAAAACATTGCGTACCGGCGAGGGAAGTGAAAAAAGTTAAAGTGTTCTTTAACCTGTTAAGCCCGAGAGACCCCGGTACCGGGGCACTGCCGCAACATCTTGCAGGAAACAGTGTCTGAGGGCATGTTCATTTAATAAACTATGGATGTTTTATATCCATGTAACGGGAAGAAACTCATCTAACTGATCATTTTTATATTTTTTTCAAAATAAAACCCACAATGCTAACGCTGAGCCTCTGAATTAGCAACGAGCGAAAAATGCTAACAGATTACTGCACCGAAATTCACTCACAAAACCTTATTATTTATCTTTTCTGCACATCCATGACATCGTTTCACATCGTGAGGTGACACAGAATCGAAGGGTACCCTCATTATCACTCAATTATACGAACTTGCGACTTTATAAACAAAAACAGACATTAAAACATGTGGCGCTAGGTAGCTAAAAATGCTAACATGGTTTATCTTGTGTCGTAGTCTGGTTCAAAGTGGTCTTCAATGGCATTAAAATGATAAAAATGCTGCTGAAGTTAATCCATAGGTTAATCCAATGTTTCTGTGTCCCTTTGAAATGATTTTTGATAATCCATGAGCAATAAAACTGCTTTTCCGTTTCTAGATGTCAGAGCTACAGTATAGGTTCGCTCTGATGCAATTCTGAATGCGCGAAGCCCCCACCTTTTTGTTGTACAATGTTAGTGAGTGGGGAGATTCCCCTTCGATTCTATTGGCTCTAACGGTCAGAAAGAGATGTCAATCACCAAAATCGACCAATGGGTTCCAGAGAAACGGTAAAACCCCCATTTCCACCCAAATCACCTCAGAGGTGGAGTTTCTTTTGCTAAACCTCTCTAAAAAGGTCAAATGTCACTTGTTTTGCATCAATCTTGATACAGGTTACTTATATGTTGTGAATAAACGTCCCTCCGGAGCGTTTGCAATGAACGGGCCGTGAGCATGTTGTTTCTTACACGACCACTAGAGCACCTCTAGTGGTCGTGTAAGAAACAACATACACGTTAAAACGTGTCTCTGGGTCGTAATAAGGGCATGAACAATCGGCCTATATGGTCGTTTTTTGTAGGAGGACAGGCTGAATGCAAATGTCCCCTCAGGGACGAATAAGGGTATTCTGTTTTTGATTCTGATAATGATAGGTTGAGTTAAGTTAACAATTGTTCAAGTCCCATTGAGAATGGAAAACGTATCATCCAATGGAGCCCTGGTCAAGACATGGGCAACTGTGTTTCCTAACAAACTAGCCTACATGCAAACCTTTGAACATGTAAAACAAACACACTGCTTTTACGATGACACCCACATCAACTTTGAAACAAACATGCAGTATCAGCTATATGCAAAGGACGAAAGGGGAACAGACCAAAGATGGACTGATGAATTCATTGGAAGAGTCTGAAGAAGGTCAATGAAGGTCACAGAACTTTTAATATGTATATGTGATCCTTCCCTTTGCCTCCCTTTCCTTCTTTTGCCATTTGTGCTACAGTGTAATGTGGCTCTTGAATATGTGTTGGGACAATACTGAATGTACTTTTCCAATATCAGAGTAACACATGAAAGGTCCAACTGTAGCTGTGTACATGACAGGATGTATGATTACCTAGAAGAGCATCAGGACTGTTTTAGGCATATGATAGCTATGTGATTAACATGATGATTCAGTCTCTATGGAGATAGACATATGACTGTCATGTTTATTGCTTAAGTGGGTCTTAGCTAATCTTAACTAAACATTGTATACTGCTTTGAACCGGTATTCCCCCATCTTGTGACTGTGTAACTCCCTCTCTTGTATGTCAGCATCTGAAGGACACTGATGTACCAAATGCTTTGTATGTGATGACTACTTCCATTCTTGAGAGGATAATAAATACATGTCTCCTGATATTGAAGCTCAAGCCAGTGACGAGTGATATTTTTCTAACAAGTTGCATTGATGACCTTTTTGACCACACAGGTTGCGGTTGAATTTCAAAAGATTATCCTATCGTCTTTTCCAAACCACTATTGCTTAACTTCTGAGTTAAACATCATAGGGTTAAGAGAAAATGCAAAGGAGAATACATCAAGACTCAGGAAAAGACAACTGCGGTGCGAAGAAAATCTGACTGCATTTACATTAGGATGTTAATGATTGGCCAGCGGATGTTATTGATGTGCGTCTGCCATTAGGAAACAGTAGATTACCATAAGCGCATGTAGATACTTTGCTCTTTGTGGTGATGATTTACAGTATAAACATGAACAACAGTGAACAACATTATTACATTAAAATATATACAACATTTTCTCCTTTCATTTAGAAAAAGATGGTCGAGTGTATGCTAAACTAAATGAGATTATAAAGGAAGCACTGAAGCTCTTTTCCTATCATCTAGACTTCTGATCAGCTCTTATCACGCCTGACACTGAGGAACTTCTGAGTCATTTCACTCCGCTAGGAACCTTCCCAAGACCCCAGGAAGTGCGCCGGCCGTTGAAGGACATTTTCGTGGTGGCTGTATTGACAAACAATTGCAATTTGGTTTTCCTGCCGTGTATCACCAGTCCTACGCCGGTATCACTCTATTTGTCTTTTCTTGTAAATGCATAATGTAAGTAAATAGGCCTGATATAATAAACTGTTGTTCCGATATCCACTTTGCATTAAGTCGAAAGTGCAGCAGACTAACGCATAATGTTAGTTAATGTTTAACCTAATGTATAATGTAAACAGCTGCACATCTACAGTCTCAGTCCAAAAGAGAAGAACAGGGAAGAGACAAGGATGGAAAAAGTTCTTCTGATCATCATCGCTCTTTCAGGTAAGAGTTTTATATATTTTGATTTAAAATACTGCATGTTATTCCATTAGCAATTTTTAGCACTTTTTATTGTGGTTTCCCTCTGACAATTACTTAAGTTGTTTAATTTACAGTTTAACTTGAATGTAATTTGGAGAACTTGGTTCAGTAATTGATATTGAATCTAATCAAAATGTCTGTGTCTCTACAGGGCTGAGCGCTGTCTCCTCACATGCTGAACGTCAGTACCATTTTGTTTATGAAGCAAAGACCATGTCTGAAGCACAGAGATACTGCAGAGAGAAACACACAGACCTGGCCACTGTAGACAGCATGGAGGTTGTGAAGCTCCTGAACAACATGGCAGGCCAATACAACCAAGTGAGGTCACTTTTCTCTGTCTTTCGATTCAAATGAATTACATTTCATTTAGAGTCCAATTTAAAAAGGAGAGATTATTACAGAAAGATAAACCTGTTTTAAAGTCCTATGGGAACCTGAGTATTAAAACAGAGTTGAAAATGTTTTAAGCCAAAGCTATAGCGTAAAACCCTGTAATAAAGTTGAAGAGGTTCAGAGTAACAAGGCTGTAAATGCATGTTGACTTGAGGGGATTCCCATTAGATCACCATGTACCAAGGCTGGTCTCATAAAGGCAAAACAATCTTCTCTTTATTAAACATACACATTTTCTTAAGCAGCAGCTTTAAAAGCTTCAACAGGATCTAATAATTATAACAATTTATTTATTTCAGTCAGCCTGGATAGGGCTGCACGATGACCGGGACACCTGGAAGTGGTCGATGTCAGACCCAAGCTTCTACGGACCGGGGGAGACAGAGTTCAGACTATGGGGGGATAATCAACCATACAACAGGCACAATGAACAATGCACATATTTTTATTCTGGTGGAACATGGCATGATAGAGATTGTAATCGCCCCCTCAGGGGGATCTGCTTTGATGTCACAGGTAAGAATATAAACTTAAAATTATTATTACATATTTAAAATCATATTTGAAGCTTCTGAAATACAATGCATTGGTCTTTATCTAACTAGCGGTTCCCAACCTTTTTTCTTTGTGACTTTTTTTCTTTTTTTAGCAGTTCCACTGACATTTCCCTTTTCACTAAAATTCTCACATGGTTTCATTTAAATGATATCGTAAAAGGAAATTATGTATATACCATTTTTTGCAAACTTGTTTGTAGGTATTTTTTACATCTTATACATCTGTGCTAAACAGAATAAGAACAAAATACAGATGGAGCATCTTATTTCAGACTCCAGCTTACTGCTTCCTGCCTACTACCTGCCAGTTACCTGCCTAAGACCTGCCAAAGACCAGTATCTGGGAATGTTAAGCCCTCCCACTATTTTCCAAGAGGGCGTTGCCAGATTTTCCATTTCAGGATTCAACCAGGAGATGGCGCTTCCTTCACAAAAACAGGAAGACAGCTTTTCATGGACTTTCAGTTTTGTTTAGAAGAGCATTTGAACACATCAATATTTTAGATCAAATGAAGTATATCTAATCATGTAATTCAATAATATATAGTCTTTATATATTAAAAAACTATGGCCAAACTAAGACTTAGTTTTTCACAAGAGAAAATGCAGATATTATATAAAAAACTAAAGTTAAAATCTTGTTTTTAATGCCCCAAGAGCAATAAAAACACTTGGTAAAAAAATCCTGAGTGAGGCTTTCATAAATTGCATTTCCCTGACGCTTTTATCCAAAGTGACTTACTATTCATAACAAATATGAGTGATGTGTGATTATTATTCATGCTTTATTATTCGAGCCGCGGAGGAAGAGACACACGTTCACTAAGCCGAAAAAACTATATCCGGTCACAGTGATCTGCTATTTGAAAGTAAATTCAACACATATCGACCCTAAATATAGCATATTTTAAGAACGAGAAAGTGTTAACATCGTTTTTTGTAAACATATGACAAATGTGCGAGGAAGATGACATCAGAGCATCGTCCTATGGGCTTAGCCCCGGACAGGTACAACAGGTATTCACTCAGAGGGGGGTAGGTACTAAATGCCACCCATTTACATGTCGGCAAACGAAGTCAAAAATCAACATACAGTAGGGGGGTGGGGGATGGTGAACGGTATGTGGGTATGTGGGACACTGAAAAGTCTATGTTAAAAAGCCTCAGTCACCTTAATTCATGTAATAAAAACATCTCAGGTCAGTAACACTGAAAGCTAAATGTGCAATACCATGTTCAGCTATGTTACTATTTATAATGTTATTGTTGTTACAACAGAAGATGTTTTTCTTTATATTGAAGTTAAATGCATCAATCTGGTGCACTTTGAGGTCAAAATTAAGAGATTTATGGATACCGCTGGAAAAAGCTGCATATGCCAAGCCTGTACGTAGCGCTGTAACTTCCTCCACAAAAGCAGCCTTCTGTTTATTCAACGTGGTGGGGGCCGAGGGAACCGGGCAGAGTTTTTTGCCGGTCAACGTGTGTGAAAGTTTAAATCTTCCTTATTGAGCTAAAACAAATGAATAACGACTATATATAATAATACAATAAACACAGCTTTTTTTGATCTGCAGTAAGTAGGAAATGGAGCGGACCTGCAGAGAGTAGCGACAGAGAAGGGCTGGTCCAACCTGATGTGTAAAGTGATCTAACTAAGTGCTATTCATATTCTTGACGGGAAGTGCAGTGTAAATGGGGGGCCTATATGCATTTGAAAAGCAATATAAATCACACAGTTAGTATACAATAGGCTTTAAAAGCACCATCGATAACCATTGCCCTTCTCCTATTCAAACCAAAAGAGAAAATGCAGATATTACACTCTGAAGAGAAAGGGCAGACATATCTGTACTCTTAGTGCCAAGTAGCTAAGCTATTCATTCGCAGAAATGTAAAGTAAGTCTTTTCTTCCAAAAAGTTTGTGACAAGATGTGAAGTTAACAGGTATTCACTCAGAGGGGGGTAGGTACCCAACGTGGTGGGGGCTGAGGGAACCAGGCAGAGTTTTTCGCCGGTCAACGTGTGTGAAAGTTTAAATCTTCCTTATTGAGCTTTAAAACAAATGAATAACAACTATATATATAATAATAAAATAAACACCGGCTGTTGTTATGCCTGCTGTAACGTTAAATTACTCCGTTCTCCGCTTAAGTAATTATGCCGTTACAAGCTTCATAGTTGTATTTATCATCTAAATTTGCCGAAACAAGTTTAATATTCTGAAAGCCAAGACTTTGTTTATTTGAAATCAGATGAAAACAAACTGTAACGGACCCTGCCGTGTTATCTATGATTACTATGCCTTACTGTACATTCATAATTTCAGCCGGAGGGAGGTGGGCGGCGCTGCGGAGGAACTATTACAGCTGTTATAAAGCATTCAATAAAAAGTCAAGTGTCTAGTGACTATTTCTCTTAGCGGATGCATGTCAATTTAAATCAATACATACAACTATTTTTTAAATCAATAAAAACATTTTCTAAATCCATAAAAGCATTTCAATTAAGATTGGGAGTCATGTCGTTACTTTGTTGAGAATGTGGCCATGTAATACACGGGATAATTTGCAGCGACTTGGTCATTGTGGGGAAAAATAACACCCAGGGATCCTGATGAATGAAGTTGAATACAGAATATTCATATTTGTCAGTGATTTCATGTCAATTCGGCGAACATAAACATAAATGATCGTGGTGAAGATGATGATTAAATTAGGATAAAAAATCGGGAGAGCCGGCTGCATTTCTTCTCGTTTGTTTTTTTCGACTAAACAACATTATTTTGTTAAATAACAACATGGTGATGTTTTGTAAATGATTACATGTCTTATTTAGCCCAGACTATGATCCTATCCGTGACATATGGATCTTAACAAAGATCCGCTGTACATTAGTACCAGACATACTGTACATCCAGCTTACTTACCGAAGTTGATTTCACATGAGCTCCAGTGTGGAACCCCACTGCACCCCCTGGTGGATCAATGATCCATTGCAGCTGGCTTCACAATAATTACATTTATTTATCACAGGGGCGGTATCAAGTCAGACTGGGGGCCGGCTCTTCATCACGAACCGATCACGGGCCGTTCACGGACCAATCACGGACCAATCACGACCCTCGCGTTTCAAACTGTCTGAAATAAGATGCTCCATCTGTAGGCCAATATAATTTGAATGACGCTTTAACCTGTAACAGAGTATCTTCACATCGTTGTACTCCTGCTTTTACTCAAATATCTGAATATTCCACCACTGATACTAGTAAAGTTTATTGCCAACATTCATGTGTTGAAATACCCCAGAACTACACATTACAAAGTACAAATGTGTGGGATTTAAATGTAATGTTTTATATTATAAAGGCATCAATACCACCAGAGATGTGGCATTGATGTCAGGCTGTATGTTGTGGTGCTCAGCACTTCTCTGTGGTCCATGTTCAGGGCCGAATGCAACATTTGTCTTCATCAAGAGTGATATGATATGGACTGAGGCCCAGAGCTACTGCAGAGAACACCACACAGACCTGGCCAGTGTGAGAAACGAGACAGAGAACCAGCATATTGATGAGCTATTACCTGGAGGGAATCCTTATTGGATCGGCCTTTACAGAGACTCCTGGAAGTGGTCCGATGAAAGTAACTCCTCCTTCAAGTACTGGGCAGATTATAGACCTAAACACAGAGCTTTAAAGGTTTGTGTGGCTGCAGCTTTTGACAACTCTGGAAAATGGGAGGACTTGGACTGTGGAGTGAAGAAACCATTCATTTGCTACGGACGTGAGTAAAATTCACAGCTACGTCAAAGCAAGTGATGATATTGAGTCTGTTGAAAAAGAAGACACCATAAATGTTGTGACTGATGAAGTTTGTTTGTGTTTTTAGAAGATATGCCTGTTTCAATGCAAGTGATAAAGGTGTGGGTGGAGAAACCAAACGGTGTGGATCTGAACGACCAAGCGTTTCTGGATGCGATGTTGGTGGAGGTAAATCATGTTTTCTACTTTGTTGCAAAAACATCAATCACCAGAAAGGAAATTCAAATGACATGAGAACAAGAGACGAAATAGGTAGGGAGCAAATAAATATATATTAAAGAATAATGAATTCAATGAAAGAAAATGTAGTAAATGAATTTCAATATGAATGAAATGGACCAAGATGAACCAACAAGTCCTCCAACTCATAAGACCAAATGGGTCGATTGTTCAAGCGCTTAATACGACCTATAATTACGTTTTAAAGTTTTCTACCTCTCGTGCTCCCGTTGAATGCAAACGTTACAGATGGTCGTTTATTCACAAATAACCCTCTCTGTAAAATCCTAAATTGTAGGATAGTTTGGCCATTAAAATGCTTTTTGATTAGATTTCTAGCGAGAAGTGTATATTGTACTTTTAGAATCCAAGTCCAGTCGATATGTAGGATCTATTGTTTGATAGATATTACAACGATAATTTGAGGTTTCGACAGGAGAACGTGTATATGCGGCAGCTTCCATGTAAAGTTACGGGTTGAAAACAGTATTTCCGGTCTCGACGTTTTCATAATAAAACCAATGATCAAATGATTTAACAGTGATATCTGCAGTACTCATCAACTAAAAAACATCAGTTTATCCTTGTTAATTATACAACATTTATTGGTTTATATTGTGTACAATGCTTTTGTGTTTTTCCCATAGGTTTTTCTCTTTCGATTCTGAGAGACACATTTCTTTTTTCAGAGGTTTTGATAGGCTAAAACATCAAACTACTGTACACCCATAATCCTGGATGTTTTAGCCGCAATGCACCTTGGGATATGGTGTTTATGTGATATGAAATCGGAAAAAAATTAACCTGTTAAGCCCTGAGCCTGTTTTTCAGGTCTCAGACTCGAAAATGACATTCCCAGAACAAATGACCATATCTTCCCTTCTAAAAGGGTTAAATTAATAATATTTTTTCTCAAAGTAATGAGAAACCTGTGAGTTGGATGTAGAAAAGTCAGAATCAATATAGATGTTTTTTATTTTAAAGAAAATTCAGATTTTACATAGTAAAAAACTGTAAATTATAGTGTCCGTCCAAAAATTCTTTTTTACTTATAGTGAAAACTACCCTTGGATGATGGGTTAGTAGACTAAAAGCTTTAGGAATCCAAAGTACAACATATAATAAGTACGCTGTATCAAGATTGATGCAAAACAAGTGACATTTGACCTTTTTAGAGAGATTTAGCAAAAATAAACCACTTCTGGGGTCATTTGGGTGGATTTTCCATATCTCTGGCTTCCCTTGCTCGATTTTGATGGTTGACACCTCTTTCTGACCGTTAGAGCCAATATAATCGAAGGGGGAGTCCCCCACACACACTCATTGTGAAGAGAAAAGGTGGGGGCTTTGCGCATGTAATTTTCCATCAGAGTGAACCTATCTCTAGCTTTGACATCTGGAAACGGAAAAGCAGTTTTAATGCTTATAGATTATCAGAAATCATTTCAAAGGGACACAAACACATTAGATTAACCTATGGATTAACTTCAGCAGCGTTTTTATCGTTTTAATGCCATTGAAGACCACTTTGGAGAGACTACAGAGCCAAGGTAAATATGTTAGCATTTTTAGCTACCTAGCGTCACCTGTTTTGATGTTCGTCTTTGCTTATAATGTCGCAAATACGTATAATTCAGTGGGAATGTCGGTGTCAATCGATTCTGTGTCACCTCACGATGTGAATCGATGTGTTGGATGTGGTGAAAAGATAAATAATAAGGTTTTGTGAGTGATTTTCTGTGCAGTAAGGTGTTAGCATTTTTCGCTCGTTGCTAATTCAGAGGCTCAGTGTTAGCATTGTGGGTTTTCTTTTAAAAAAATGTTTTTAATTATCAGTTAGATGAGTTTCTTCCCGTTACATGGATATAAAACATTCATAGTTTTATTAAATGAACATGCCCTCAGACACTGTTTCCTGCAAGATGTTGCGGCAGTGCCCCGGTACCGGGGTCTCTCGGGCTTAACAGGTTAAAAAAATTAAAATAATACTTTATTCCGAGTGTTCTTCCTTTTCTCTTTGGAAGTCATCACATAGTAATACATGGTCCGGCTGCATTAAGTATTACATATCTGCCGTAGTTCTGTATTTATAGAGCCCTGATGAGAAGACTTCTGGACAATCAGGAAGAAAAGCCACCAAAACTGAATACGTGACGTGGATCATAAATATATCAGCAATTAAACAACATCTTCCATTTCTTTTCACACAATACGTCTCCTTGCAGTATCAATACTAATTCGGCTGACTTTTATATTTGATCCAATTGGTAGATATGTTATATTTACACCATAACGGTGCACAGCTATAAATAGATATAAAAGGACTTGTAGTTTTTAAAGATATTACTGATTTACTGAACTACCTTTCCAACTCCTCATGCAGTTGACTGTTACAGGTCTATACAGGTTCATGGTACAATGCATAAGCTTCAAATCGAGAGACTGAAACTGTATTTTCCTTTACCGTTCTGTTTTAATTTCACAATAAAGTTAATAGTCATATTATGTTTGATATTATTATGTTTTATTAACTAGACCACTGGCTTTTTAACCCGCACCGCCTAGTGGTTAAAGCACATTATTGAATTTAGTTGTTGAATAAGTTATATTTCATGAAAACATTTAAATATTAAGAGTAGCCTACATACAAAATAGGGGTCAATGATAGAAATATAGAATAGAAAATATCAAGAAGATACTGTAGTGATCTCTACAATAAAATAGTTTAGTGCAGGATGTCCAAAGATATTAGGATGTACAAAACAGACAAACTAATAAGGCTGAATTTTACTCAGGTGTAACTAAAGTCTGATTTAAGGGTTGTTTATATCATTAATCAGAATCTGCAAAGTAACAAAAATAAATGTAGTGGAGTAAAAATACCAGGTTAACCTCTGAAGTGTAGTGGAGTAGAACAAAGTAGTACATGCTGCTGTAACAAAACATTTTCCCAACTTGGGATCAATAAAGTATCTTATCTTATCTTATCTCATCTTAAGATGATCGATGGCTACTGCCATATTTGCAAAATTTGCTTCTGAACCTATACAAGTGCATGTTTCAGGCTTATTAATTAACAACAGGAGGGGTCACAGACATAAGACCAGCTGTTAAATAAAGCTCTTCTGACCTTAGCTGTTATGTGGGTATATTAATGCTGCCCATTATGGACACAAGCAATTTTCACCCATTTATTAATTACCGGTATATGTTTTAAATGTGATAACACCACTGTGTTTCGTATCCCCTAAACCTCCAGGTGTGTACACAGTTTAATACCGGCAACTTCTAATTGTGGGAAATATGAAAACGTCTTTTAAAACTACAATTCCCAGTAGAGACGTGCCATAGAACATGTTGTGAAACACACAATAGCCAGCGTGTGTAATTCTGGGGGGGGGGGGAGGGCTGGGCTGGACCCGTCCAATTCCAGTTTTGGAAAGTCTGCCGTGGTTCCATTCCATTTCAAAGAGCTGTTTGACGCTTTGCGTAACCTTGTCGCACTGCCGCTCCAACATCCAATCACAGAGCTTGAGGACTAATCGCGGGGTTTGTAAAGCAAGGCGGATGTTGTAGTCCCAAACGATAGCTGGGGATTCTGGGTAGTGTCTTCGGAAACTCTGAAGTGTCTAAACTCCGAAAAACTATTAATTTCTCCAAATCGAAGGTTAAAAACACAAAAGCATTGTACACAATTTAAACCAATCAATATTGTGTAATTAACAAGGATAAACTGATGTTTTTTAGTGGATGAGTAATGCAGATATCACTGTATAATCATTTGACAGTGAGGGGAATACATCCGGTTTTGTTATGAAAACTTCGAGACCGGAAAAACTGTTTTCACCCACGCTAACTTTACATGGAAGCTGCCCCATATACACGTTATCCTGGCGAGACCTCAAATCATCTTCGTAATATCTATCAAACTATAGATCCTACACATCCACTGGACGTAGATTATAAAAGTACAATATACACTTCTCGCTAGAAATCTAATCAAAAAGCATTTTAATGGCCAAACTATTCCACAATTTAGGATTTTCCAGAGAGGGTTATTTGTGAATAAACGACCCTCCGCAGTGTTTGCAATCAACGGGAGCATGTTGTTTCTTACACGACCACTAGAGGTGCTACACTTTAAAACGTGACTCTGGGTCGTATTTATCTGCTGAAAAATCGACCTATATGGTCGTTTTTTGTAGGAGGACACGCTGAGATGAACATGAATGAAATTATATATCCATTATACATTCAATACTTTGGCCACAAATAACAGGACCCAAGCATTTTGTAAGAAGACGTGTAAATATGTGGAGAAGTAAATAGCAGAAACTTAGCCACATGCCACCAAATGCATTAGGAACATGTACAAATACTATTCCATAACCTGAGGTAAGCCTTTACACTGGAAGAAATAAGGGGAACAGCTACCATTTCAGATGAGTGAACTAAAGATAAATCATCTGTTTTCATTGGAACGATAATGAAAATGAGTTTTTGTGTCTCAGGCGAAAAAGAACCTAAGGGCCCAGGGATTGGACGACAACGTCCAACTGGCCTGGAGGAAGCAGCCGGATGGACAAGTCTTCCACGAGGAGGAGGAGAAGAAGAAGAGGGATGAGCTCTAAAGCTGAATTGCTGTGTCGGCTTTTATCAGAGAAAAGTGTATTTCTTTCCTCAAAGCCCTCGTGTTACAGAATACAGCTGCAAAAATGATCTGAATAATCAATTAGTTACGATCATTTTGATAGAAGATAGAGAATGTAATGCTTTTCCTTGTTATATATGGTTATTAATTTAATATGTTTAGGGTTTTTACTATTGAATGTGTTTGCTTGGCCGGTGGGAGATAATAATACATTTTTTGGCTTTTGTTGACTTTTGATCAAGATTAAATTACCAATAAAAAAAATGACCTTTAATGAGATTTCATACAAAAATGTTTCTTTATTTGCATCATAATTATAGTTTTTTTGTCTCACAATATCTTCAAATCAGTTATTTTGAAAACAGTAACAGGCCGTGCATTTCACACCTAGGCCTTCAGTAGAGTCTACCTGAATGAATCCACCTCCTAATAGCATTATTATGACGTCACGGCTATAGAAACCATTAATATTATACATCATGGCCATTATATGAGGGTGGGACAAGTCCCCCCCACCTTTTAAAATGATTAATTTAGACCCCCCCACTTTTACCATGTGGAAAGTCTGTGAATCGGTCTATCCACTCGCCGCTCTTTGTAGAGCGCTGTGTCAGTGCTTCATTATCAAATCCATTCCACTTTCTTATTGTGAGAACGCCCAAATCAATGAAACTCCGTACCATGTTTTCACTGCTTCTTTGTACCATGGCAGATTCTCAGAGCCGTACACATGAGCCGTACACATGCTGCGTTTTTTGTGTAGCTGTGTCTTTAGTTGTAAAATGATGCGCGCCAGTTTCCACGCTGCGAGGCTCCGGTGCTAACAGTTCTTGAGCGTGCTCCACAAGCACCCGGATATAAGGCGCTGTTATTAAAGAGGTGGAGGGAGAGTCCTCTCCTGTCAGACTGAGAGGCTGATAACTGCAGCTCAGTGAGGTGAAGGACTCTGAGGGTTTAGATAGTTCACTTTAGTCTAAGTAGTGGGTCTCAAACGGTTTGGTAATCATTTATGTAAACAAGTATTTCCAAGGCACACCTTTATATGGTCATTATAGTTATAAAAAACAAGAGAATAACAGGTATGAAATAATTCCAACTCATACTATAGGACAGTAACACAAAAATACAGTTTAAAAGGGGAGTGATTTGTAAAATATGCATAAAGATAAAAGTAAATCTGTTTACAGTTCTGTTTCACATGGGTGTTGAGAGATGTATCCATAGATCTCTTAATGTTGCTCTCAAAGTGCAGCAGATTGATGCTTTTAACTTCAACATTTAAAAAAAATCTTCCC
>CALSBW010022329.1:1630-9130 GCA_943590975.1 Lindbergichthys nudifrons | reverse complement strand
GATGGGTCATGACCGAAAAAACGAGATTGCGGATACAAGCGGCCGAGATGGGTTTTCTCCGCAGGGTGGCTGGCGTCTCCCTTAGGGATAAGGGGAGAAGTTCAGTCATCAGGGAGGGACTCGGCGATGAACCGCTCCTCCTTCGCGTCGAAAGGAGCCAGTTGAGGTGGTTCGGGCACCTAGTAAGGATGCCACCTGGGCGCCTCTCTAGGGAGGTGTTCCAGGCACGTCCAGCTGGGAGGAGACCGAGGGGTAGACCTAGGACCAGGTGGAGGGATTATATCTCTTTGCTGGCCTGGGAGCGCCTTGGGACCCCCCAGTCAGAGCTGATTGATGAGGGGAAAGGAACGTTTGGGGCTCTCTGCTGGAACTGATACCTCCGCGACCCGACCACGGATAAGCGGGAGAAGATGGATGGATGGATGGGCAGTGAAAATATTACTTCTAAAAAAAAAGTGGTCTTGTGGCTCTCAACTTGCCCTAGGGTGTTTCTCTATGTCGAGGAAGGCTGCTCCAGAGCCACTATTTCAAGCATACTACGTCATCGAGTGCCACCGAAGGACTGTTCAATTTCCAAACCTTTGGTGGAAATCGCGCTCCATTTAAGGCGGGGCCTCGCATATGACGCACACCTGCACATTTGTTAGCCTGTTCCACCATTCTTCATTTTCCGAGGCTAGGAATGATTCTTGCCTCGCTTCTGAAGGAAGTGACTCAGAAGACATGTCCTACCAAGCAAGCTCCCTGGAGATTAAGAAACACCCCCTGTCACAGCCAAAGAGAAATGGGAGGAGCTTGCATCATTTCTGGTCACGTGATTACAACTATAAAGCGTTGCCTGGTTACAGGGGGTGGTTCAATTTACCCAATGGCTCAACTTACCCCCTTCTCCCCTACTGTGTATATATACATATTACATTACATTTCATGTCACTTGTTAGACGCTTTTATCCAAAGCGACTTACATACTCAATACTGTGGACAATCCCCACAGGAGCACTTTGAGGTGAAGTGTCTCAGGGACACAACGACATGCTGACTGCAGTGGGTTCAGAATTCCAGAAAAGACAGTCAACTTCTAAGTTTAACTATTTATTGTAAAGAGAGCAAAAGATATATATGACTTGGCCAAGGACTCATCACGTCTTTGGAAATCACAGGCAGCAAAACTGTAATCTGTAACCACCAAATCCGTCAAGAGCCTCGAACCTTGTGCGACAATACATTTTATTACACAGGGCGTTGCCCGTACATTTATGATTGGTCAAGACTAGCTGAAGCGATACCATGGTTTAGATTGGTTCTCTTTGGTTGGTGCGCAGACTCAGATAGAGTCTCTTGGCAACACGATCCTCCAATCAGCATTCGGCCGGCCTGTGGAAGTCCCTCCCTACTCTGGCACCATCATACGTAATTTGTTTTGATGAAGCTTCTACAGAAAAGTGGAATCTTGGTTATACTGATTCCCAGCTATGCGTGGGCGCGGAGCTAACCCAGGCGGCCAAGGCCATAGCCTCAATAACTCATTGTTTCTACAGTGCCTGCATCTGGCTTCTGCTACTTTCTATTGCAAGCTGAAAACTTTCTTCTGACTATTCCCTTCGTTGGTATCTAACCCATCAGAGCCTGGGATTAGTGATTGTGTCTATTCATTTTATAGTCATAGCAATCTCATGAGCACAATAAGCATATAATGTAATAATAAGAATCCCTCTTGTAATGTTATATAAAAATAGACTCCACACCCTCCTGGCTGGCCTACCTGCATGTTGAAGTAAACAGATATGGTTCTAAACTGTATTGAAGTAAACATGTATTATTTTGAATTGTATTGAAGTAAACATGTATTATTTTGAATTGTATTTTAGTGAACATGTATTGTTTGAACTGTTTTAAGTAATCACGTATATAGATATTGTGTTCTCACTTGCAACTCACTGACCCAGAGGTCCTGTTACACACACATACACCTCCTTCTACTAGAGCACACACCCATATTATTTTCAAGGTTCATTCTGGGCTCATTATATCTGTGCACAACGTTTAATTGTCTGAGGAGGAATAGTTTATGTGAAAACATGTTGGGAAAATAAGGGAGTGAATACCGGTGCAGAGATAATGAGTGACTCTGCCCTTGTGAACTTTCGAATCAAAGAAAAAAACATACTTTTTCCCAGAGCTCTGATTCGCTGTATTGGACCCGGCCAGAGGTGGATCCAACCAGTAGAAACACCTGGGGGAGTGAGCAGCTCACACAGCTCCTCCCCACGGACTCTCTGATTCGCTTCGGAATGAAATGGGAAGGAAGAGTCGACACATCTCCGCCCCAAAACTTGGATATTAATACTGTTGTTTTTGTATGTAAAAATGCTTCTTGTTTGCTGACTGGCTGATCCCGATACCTGTATCGCACAGCGGTAGAAACCTGAAGTCCGGAGTACTCTGTAAAACTTGTATACGTGTTTTGTTTCCTACCAGTAAACTCAGATAATTGTTATAACTTTTGATTCCGGTGTTTTCAATTCCTTTCTTTATTAAATAGAGTCAGCCTCATCAAACGAACGGCGCGTAGCGGAGGGGGGGGGGCTATCAGCCACCACCTAGGTGTTCTGCTCCAACAAATGGTGACCCCGACGTGATGAGTGCTGATCTCTAGAAAGGAACACCGAGAGCCAGCGGACGGAATTCAGTCCAGGGGAGGACACCGAGATACCGTTGACAACTACACCAATCGCGCGATATACAAAAGGTGAGCAGACACCTGTTTTGACTATCAAAAATCTGTGATTGATTATACTACAACATTTTAGAGTTGTCAGCGGCGTTCTCTGTGTTCTTAGTCACGGTAGGAAATACAATACATATTCTAGTTGGGAATAGTGGGATAGTGCTTAGAGTCAGGCAGTTCAGTCCTGTACCTAACGCACAAAAGTGCTTGTAAGAGGCGGGTAGTTCAGTCCCGTCCTACAACTCACTAAAAACGAAGACTGCAAGGCTGTAAAAAACAGATGGGTTAAATTCCCCGTAGGTCAAGATAAGATTGATCAATACGGTTGGCTTGCAGTGCTTTAATTAAAGACTGCGTTGGTGTAAAAAACAGAAGGGTTAAATTCCCCGTATATCATGTTAAGATTGATTAATACGGTTATCTTCGTAGAAGCTTTAAATGTATACAATTACTGTAATTGTTATATTGTGGGTGATTTGAGGAGAGAGACGCGACCTCCAACTAACTATTTGGAACGACCGAATCTCATCACAACTCTTGCTGTGGGGTTAATCAGGCTCATTAAACGTGACGATAAAGAGATTTTGTTGACTGGGTTCCGACTCCTTGCCTGAAGCCGCAATCGCCGTAAGGGGGTTGTAGAAGTTTGCTTCAGGAAGTCACGCTATCTGTTGAAATATACATCGCACAATAAAAATCTGCCTGACTGTATGGGGATAAAATGTGTGTAAAACTGCAAACATAATTTAAGAACACCACTCTGTACACAGTACATACTTAGAAAATAAGTAGTACACAGAGATAGAATTCAGATAGTACAAATTCTGTATAAGGGAATAGACTCTGTGTGATTTTTTAAGTCAAATCTGTGTAATAATTGAGAAAAGCATAGAAGTAGACCTGTGCAGGCAAGTTTGCAGAACACAAAGAGAGAGGAGAAGTTCATTCGTGGTCAGCTGCTGCCCTCTGGTGGCGAACAGGGAGTGTTACAATATTCTGAACAATTACACACAGGACGTTAAGAGTAAAGACAAGAATTGTCCAGTATATTAAATAAATACAAACAAACACATATCAACATAGTCAGATAATATAAACGAGGTCAATCATGGAAGGAGATTTTGAAAAAATTATATATGCGTTCCAATTTCCGGAAGCTTCCGCGAGCAACTGGTCAGGTGCTACCATATGGTGGCCAATAGGGTGTGGCACAAAACAAACAGAGACTAATGATAAATTAAGGTTTGGCTCCATCTGCTGGACATATTGTATATTATATTATAAATAGGTGTCCCAGTACCAGGGAGTCTACTAGAACAGTGGGGGCAGACAGAGAGATTGATCGTTAGTGGGATCAAACTGGGGGACCGGAAGAAGGCTGACATTTAATGACTGATATACAAGTAATAATAATATATAATATATAACTGATATTTAATAACTGATATATAAGGCTCGATATTTCTGAAAATGAGAACACCGTTAACGTCATTCTATTTCAGAAAAAGGGGGGATGTAGATCAGGCAATATGTATGTGAGATTATTATGTTTTTAAGAGAAATTGATACATTTAAAAATAATCTAGTTTTGGTTCTGTTTTGTTTTGTTTCGTTTGTTTGTTTCTCTTTGGTTCGGTTTTGTTTTATTTCTTTTGTTTATTGTTTTCTGCATAGTCTCTTGTCCACACTCCAGTCTAGTTGGTGGTGGTAATGCCACCAACGTCTAAGTTGCTTTGCCAACCGCCAATAAACACTAAAGAAATAGAAGAGATGAGTTCAAAACCATATTTCCAGCAACTTAAGGGCTTGGTATGAGACTTCTCCACACAGGCTGCTGACGCCTAAGGGGCACCCGAGAAACACGAGGCCAACACAGCAGAGTTCGTCTGGCTGAAAGTCATCAGGCCTAAGTGACTCAACCCCAGGTTTTCCGGCCCCTACCGAGTGACCCAAAGGACCTCCCATGCTGTCCGCCTAGAAGGAAAGGGAGACAACTGGTACCACTGGAGCCAGTGTGCGGTCGGGAAAAACACCTGCGAGGACCCTAGACGACATCAGGACAGATCTGGCCCTCGTCAAGGCAGTCGACCCAGAAGGCGTCATCAGCGGACCGGAGGAGGAGGATCGGGAAGACATCTCTCCAGCATCGACCCGGAAGCCGCCATCAGCGGGCCGGAGGAGGAGAATCCAGAAGACATCTATCTAGCAGGCAGCCCAGAAGCCGCCGTCAGCGGGCTGGGGGGACAAAGACGCGGCAAACCAAGACGGCACAGGGAATTCCACTTCCCGCTGAAACAGGTTGAGAGAGCCGGTGTGGAACTTTGTTTAACAATCCATTTTTTGAGGAACTTTCAACTTTATTTTTATATCCCATAATTTAAGGGATTTGTATTTTTTTTATTCTACAGAACTATGTGTTACCAAAAGAGGGAAAAGTTTAAATAATGTCTTTTCTAATTTCTGTGGCCACTTTTATTGCCATTTTAGTGACATGTGGTTGTTGTTGTGTGCCTTGTATCCGCTCATTGTGTGTTAGACTCATCAGTTCCACCATTGAGGGAAAAGCTGCCCCTTCCCCTTCGTACCAAATGCCCTTGTTGGCTTACGCGTCGGAGGAGGAAGAGTACGATGACTCAGCCGACAAGGACGAACTTTAAAAAAAAGATATTTTATTCTCCCTCCACTGTCATAAGAAGTTGTTATGGTGGACTGTTCCTAAAGGTTTAAAGTGCTCTAAATCCCAGCTTCTGATGGATTTATATAAATGTTGGGACAGACACAGTAGAAAAGAATGACAGTGGTTAAAACTTGTTGGGAAAATAAGGGAGTGAATACCGGTGCAGAGATAACGAGTGACTCTGCCCTTGTGAACTTTCGAATCAAAGAAAAAAACATACTTTTTCCCAGAGCTCTGATTCGCTGTATTGGACCCGGCCAGAGGTGAATCCAACCAGTAAAAACACCTGGGGGAGTGAGCAGCTCACACAGCTCCTCCCCACGGACTCTCTGATTCGCTTCGGAATGAAATGGGAAGGAAGAGTCGACACATCTCCGCCCCAAAACTTGGATATTAATACTGTTGTTTTTGTATGTAAAAATGCTTCTTGTTTGCTGACTGGCTGGTCCCGATACCTGTATCGCACAGCGGTAGAAACCTGAAGTCCGGAGTACTCTGTAAAACTTGTATACGTGTTTTGTTTCCTACCAGTAAACTCAGAAAATTGTTATAACTTTTGATTCCGGTGTTTTCAATTCCTTTCTTTATTAAATAGAGATCAGCCTCATCTAACGAACGGCGCGTAGCGGAGGGAGGGGCTTTCAGCCACCACCTAGGTGTTTTGCTACCAACAATGTGCCATCCGACCTCTGCAGCTCATCCAGAATGCAGCGGCTCGTCTGGTCTTCAACCTTCCTAAATGTTCCCACACCACCCGCTCCTCCGCTCCCTTCACTGGCTTCCAGTAACTGCTAGAATCCACTTCAAGACACTGGTACTAGCGTACCATGCTGTGAATGGATCTGGCCCTTCCTACATCCAGGACATGGTTAAACCGTACACCCCAGCACGTGCACTCCGCTCTGCATCGGCCAAACGGCTCGCTGCACCCGCACTGCGAGGGGGACCCAAGTTCCCATCAGCAAAAACACGTGGGTTTGCTATCCTGGCTCCAAAATGGTGGAATGAGCTCCCCATTGAAATCAGGACAGCAGAAAGCTCACACATCTTCCAGAGCAGACTGAAGACTCATCTCTTTCCACTCCACTTCGAGCGATAGAATTACTAACAAAGAATTACTAACAAAGCACTTATATACTAATAAATGACTGGCTTATCTAAAGCTAGTTGAGTAGCACTTGAAATGTTTTGGCTCTATGAAACCTGATGTACTTATATGATTCTGTTTTCTTCAAGTTTGTATCTTCCTGGTCGAATGCACTTATTGTAAGTCGCTTTGGATAAAAGCCTCAGGTAAATGAAATGTAGTGTAGTGTAATGCTGACTGCAATGGGGATTGAACCTGTTACCCCCTGATCCGAACACCTACGGACAACCCACTACGTTACACGCTTCCACATATATATATATATATATATATATATATATATATTTATATATGTATATTATATGTATCTATCAATTTGAACTAAATGATCACTGATGTGCCTTTTTCTGATGTTGTTGAAAAATTGTGCAATAAAGTTGGAGAAAAAAAAAAAAACGTAAACATGTCGTCATGACCACGTGACTATCCCGGAAGTGTGTGTTTGAGCCAAAATGGCGGCGCGTTGCAGTGAGGAACCAGGATCCAGTTTCTTCCGTTTCTTCAGTTTCTTCAGTTTCTTCAGTTTCCTCAGTTTCTGAGAGAGTCGCAGCGGGACGCCGGGGATCAGGCAGGAGGTCTCAGTTCACATTATACACAGTTAGCATTATTCACCCGGTTAAAACGTTGTTGTTAGACATGTTGTTAGCTTAGCCGCTAACAACATGTCGAGTCACGGGTGTGTTGTCAACAGGTAAACAAACAGGTAAACAGCCGACATGCTGCCTATCATCTCACTGAGGTCATTTAACCACAGATTAGCAGGTTAGCATGTTAGCAGCCGGCTGTCTTCCTGTTTGTTGTTCCTTTAGCATCACATGCTAACAGAGGGAAGCTAACGGGTGTTTTTATTGCACAATATAAACCATTTATATTCAGGAGGATGAAGTTAACACTGTGTGTCTCTCTCTCTCTCTGTGTGTGTGTCTGTCTCTGTGTGTGTGTGTGTGT
>CALSBW010022321.1:7771-19150 GCA_943590975.1 Lindbergichthys nudifrons | reverse complement strand
GTGTGTGTGTGTGTGTGTGTGTGTGTGTGTGTGTGTGTGTGTGTGTGAAATCAATCCCAACTACAAAACTGTTAGCTAGTGATGTCTCAGGAGTCGTTTGGTCACATGTCTAATATACAAATGGAGGAGGAGAGAGGACGAGGCGAGTTTGCATTGGGTGAGAGCCAATAGCAAATCAAAATGGCTCTCGGCTCTCACACACGGAGGGCCAGAGTGTCATTTCAGCGAGGAGACTTCAGAGCCAATTAGCAGCAAGCGGGACACGAGGAAGGCATGGTACTGATCAAAGCTTTTTGGGAGGGGGAGGGGGGGGCATGTGCATATGGAGGCAAAAAAGGGAGGCAAAAGGGAGGGGGATTACAGCTGGATGAAGTTGCCCATAAGATGCTTAATGAAGAACCTCAGGGCCAACTTCTATCCAGAGGCGGACAAACACAACAGCTCCAATGCCAACACGTTACATATTCACCTGAGAAAGAAGATCCACCTGGAAAACAACGCACAACATCACCAACGTCATCATTTTCATATGTTTTTTTGGTTCAACTTTGGGGAGTTTAGAGAGATGTAGGGAGGACGGATTTTATAGGCTGACCCTGAAGGCAGCATCTCTCTCTGGTTCTATAGAGAGGCGAAGTCCCTCCCTTTCCTCCATGGGATCTTATTTCAGAAAAAGTATGTATTGAAGTCAATGGAGAGAGACAGATTGAGCCACGAATTACACATATGATGTTTGTCAATTTAAAAGATAATTTAAAAGTCAAACAAATTAAAATGTGTCGTAAAACTGTGAAGTAACACTTTTTTTGTGTGAAACCGCTCAATGACCTCCATCTCCCGTCTCGCACCACACACCCAGACGGCCGTCACGTTGGCACATTTCACTTCTTTCTTTCAGAATGAGGCGGAAAGTATTAAACGAGGTGAAAATCACTCCAAGTCTGGGCATGTTGAGAGCTGTGCATACACACAAGGGGAGTGAGTCGGTTCCTAAGAGCCAGCATGCGGGACCGGGACTCTGGGGTTTGTAGTCTTTCTAGTTGCATATTTTTCATAGTCTTATATTTCAACAGTTTTACAACAAACTGACTTTTTTGACATGGAAATTATTTGTTAAGATTGACAAACATCATATGTGTAATTCGTGGCACAATTCAAACGGGATCGAGAGATAATCTTTCTCTCTCCATTGACTTCAATACATACTTTTTCCGAAATAAGGTCCCATGGGGCGGAAGTAGACTTCGCCTCTCTATGGGATTTTCTCTACAACTTTTTTCTTGTTAGAAACCACCTTTTTTAAATCCACCAGTGTGGTATTTACTGACATCTCCCTCTCTCCCTCTCTTCCCCCCTTCCTCAGACAAACACCCTCCCCCCTTCTCCAGACTCAAACACTCTCACCAGTGGGGCATTTACTGACGTATTTTATGTTCTAATAAATATAGAAACCAAGTGGAATGTGTCCAATGTATTGACCACCGTTTCTCATGTCATTAATCCATTTGATCAGATGTTATCAACTTAGGCACCCCTGCCATAAAAAAAAGATTTACAATACAATTTTTCTAGTCGACCAATAGTCGTCAATTAGGCGACTAATCGTGGCACGTTTATGATATATTATGATTATAAATAAATGTTTTTTTTATTCTTTTTTTTCCTCACAAAATGGTTTCAGTCTCAAAGGCTCACACACACTTTTTTTTGTTGGAAACCACCTTTTTTTAAATCCACCAGTGTGGTATTTACTGACGTGTTTTATGTCGTAGAACAAAGCGTTCAAATCTCTTCAGCTTGTGTTGACCTTATTTCAGGCTAACAACCAAAAACACATTCAGAAAACCGTTGACTTCCAGCCCAGGGGACAGGAAGAGTTTGAACTGGGACTCATTCCTGCACCCCTCTACACAGGCCAGTGAAGGGAGACATGTCCCCACGGTGGCTTTAGTTTGACCTGCATTACGATTCAAATGTATTTATCTGTTTCTACCCTTACCGTTCAGCCCAGCAGCACTTGGAGCAGCACTGGTTTGTTTCTGTGAGTCATACGAGGGTCCGATGGTCCCCAGGTCCTACAGAACAATCAATACAACTGAAGTTAGACATTTACAACAATATGTTCCTGCCTCTCCTCCTCCCTCTCTCTCCAGCAGGTAGCGAGAGTCAAAGCTGTCCCATGTCAGTAATAGTATTGTATTTTCATGAATGATGAAGATACCTGGTCCAAGAGGCCAAATTTGGGGTACTCCTCCTCGGGGTCTTTGCTGCCGGGGTCCGGGTGCTCCTTCACCAGGAAGACGTCTCGCTCTTTACTCTGGAGATAAAACACAAGTACTTTTAGAAAGATATTACTGTATGATAACAGTAGTGTTTGGGTTTTGCAGTGGAGGGTCAGACATCATACTGGTTCTGGGGATAACCTAGTATTTATAATAATAATAATAAAGCTTTATTGATACAGCACTTTTCAACACGTGCCGCTCAAAGCGCTTTACAAAATGACACATCACAAGAAATTCCCCTCAGATTATTTTTTAAAGAACTTTAAAAGGTCCATGCAGCGAAATATAACATTTGATTAACATTTGGTTAAGAGACACAAAGAGGTCAAATGTATGATAATAAAATAAAGAATGGTTTCTCTCCGACAGACAAGACGACTGAGTCGATGCAACAATATAACATACCCACCCCCATAAGACAAAGTGAACATGTCGGTACAACAGAAATACAAATAAAAAGATAATAGTAATAAAAATGCCATAATTCTAATAAAGGTTCAACGATTAAGAAATAAAAAAGTTACCATTGTCTTCACGATGTTGTTGGGCCAGGTGAGTTTCCCGGGTCTCTGACGGGTCGTCATGCACTCCCAGTACTTATCAATGAACGGGATGATGTCCTGCAGAGAGAGAGAGACAAGAGGAAACAGACCATTATCTCCACACATGATAAGTAGTGTTCACAACTGATTCATGCAGAGACATGAAAACAAACCTATTTCCAAAAACCATAGTCGTAGTATTCACAGCCTCACCAGGAGATCTCCAACAATCATCTTCATTGGCTGAGTATGTTTTACAGTTCATATTTGCATGATGCCAAAGGGCAGTGAAACATGTGATGCTCACCTTCTCTTTGGGGAACATGGTCTTCGGATGCTCGTCTTGTGTTCTGGACCTCCAGGTGAGGTTGGCCAGCGCCGTGAGACACATCTCCTTCAGGTCTGAACACACAGAGAGAGAGAGAGAGAGAGAGACACCGGCTTGTTAAAGATTCAAAATGAGTGCAACAAAACTTACTCACAGCTAAGTTAGGCAAGGCAAGTTTATTTATATAGCACCTCTCTGTGTGACGTCACGTCGTGTCACGTGACTTGAATTTTGAATTGAGCCGTCCCATAGATACTATCTCTTAACGTATTAGCGATGGGAATTCCGGCTCTTTTTAGTGAGCCGGATCATTTGGCTCGGCTCACTAAGAAGAGTCGGCTCTCTCGACAGTTTACCACGGAGCCTCAGTTTGGCCGCTGCGAGGCTCCGGCGCTCGCAGTTCACGCACGTGCTCCACTAGCAACCCTCCCCCTGTCAAGGCTCGCCGGCAGTACACTTTCCGTCACAGGAACACGCTTTGCTGGCGGCAAAAATAATCCCACCAGACTCCTTTGCCCCTCCAACAGAGCTCCGAGCTGAATAAGGGCGTCAAATGACGGCAAGACGCCCCCCCCCCTGGCGGAAACGCTGGTCAATAGACAAGCTGTTTGCTTAACGGTATCTACATTAAGTTAATCTCTATGTACAATGTAATGGCTTTTAGAGAAATGACACCATCAGGGTTTCAATTGATTCCCTATAACCCTCAGGTTCTCTCTGAAATAACGTCTGACACCAGGTTCAATCTCCTGGGGAAATGAAGGACATTTGAAGTGTGCAATGAGAACAGGAATACGATAGCGCGGTAGCTATCCCCACTAACAGGAGAGTATCAATGTGAGTCCCCAGTAGTGTACATGGTGGACAGTGGAAGAAGCTAAGGAGCTAAAAAGCTGCCAGTCATGCAGTCATTTGCATTCAGTGAAGTGGTGGTTTTGCTGCAGTGAGGAGAGACTGCCAAGAGGAGAGGAGGGGGGACTATGTGCTGCAGAACAGTGATGCGTCGGTCGCGAACGAGCCGGCTCTTTGAAGTGAACGACGGGAGCCGGCTCGCGCCCGCGAACGAGACGTTTTTTGTTGCTGTTAAGTAATACAAGACAGAATGATATGATGATCTCCGCGCTACGGGTGCTCCGTGCATGCATGCTGTGACATGTCATATCCAAGGAGTAGAGACGGTTGGGTGCTGCTGTTTTGAGCATTGCAATACATTTATTTTCACTGTTATTTATGTATGATCATTTATATTAAACATGTAATTTTTACTAGCCGAGCCAAATGATCCCATCACTAATGCAGAAGAACCATGGATTTAAGGGAATAAATCACAACATTATTTAGTAATATACGTCTTGTTTCTTCACTGATGGTCTGAAAACATTTATCGTTCACAAGACATTTTAGAAATAGTCACTAAGACTCACTAAAAATGGCAAAAAGTCTCTGAGATAATGTTTAGCAATGCAAGACCACTAACAGAAATGGTCCTTTCTATAATATAACTTTAGTTTGTAACACACAGAACACCTACTTGCTTGTTTCCTGAGGAAGTAGGTGTTGCCGCTGTGATGGCACACGTTGCAGTGAAACACGTAGTTAGTCATGAAGGGAAGGCAGGTGCTGTGGAGGAGAAAGAGAAATCATTACATCATTACTGAGTCTCTCTTTTTGTAAAGATGTGACGTGCATCGTGGATGTTAAAGGACATGGTGTGTTTGTTGTCCTCAGGTATGTTTGCATTGCATTCGATTACTCAAAAAATAATGTTATCTGTGGGGGAAACTTCTGAAGCAATTGGAAACAGGACTCAGAGAGGCACGAGGAGAGCTGGAGCTTCGACGGCAAACACTGACGGTTTATTTGGAGTCACGGCCGGAGAATTGAGACAGGTGGTGTGTCACGAGTTGACTCAGCGGTTACCAAACCAATTCTGAAGAACTCTTTCTGCAGCTCCAGGTTTTAACTAGTTCAGAGTGTAATAATCAACATTCTTCATCAGTGAGACCCTGGACCCTGAATCTAACTAGAGCTCTCGTCCATAGGAAAGAACGTGAGCCAGGGATCCTTCGTCCCTGAACAGTAAACTACCTCATGGCGGCTTGTGCTCCGTCATAGACTGGCAGCAACAATGCGCCCAAGCTGCTCCTCCTTAAGAGAGATAGCAGCAGAACCCAAGGCCGTAGACCTGTGCCGTGGGAAAGAGACGGTGAAGAGAGAAAATGATGAACTGGGTCGAAGGTTGAATACCTAAGCAAATTATTCCCTAACATTATCTTGGCAATTTCATAGTTATTCTCCAATTCTAACGCAGTGCCGTGAGCATTGATGTGGATGTTGAAAGGACATGGTGTGTTTGTTGTCCTCAGAATAAATGCCAGAGAACATATGAGTTGCATCGCTGTCCATTAACCGAATGTACACATCCTATACATTTGATAATATGTAATCAACTTAGGCACCCCTGCTATAAAACATTTTTTACAATACAATACAAATATTCATAACTCGTATTCGAATACCTGAATCATTTCGAATATCTGATTAATCATTCCCATCCCTCCTTAGCAACGGTCATTACAGTCCTTGACAGCGGTCTGTACTACTGGATTAACAACATGTTCTGAATTGACCAATCAGAATGGAGTATACAACTAAGCCGCCGTGTAATGATAAGTGATAACCTACGCGGTGTCGATGCTGAAGGTGTCTGCAGTGAACCACTTCATGCAGAGCGCACACTGCAGCTCCACCTCTCCCAGCTGCCGGCCACTCTCCTCGTCTCCGGACCCCGTCAGAGCGTCGGCCGCTTCAGATCCCTCCCCCGCCGCTTCCTGTCAGATACACAGAGTCTCATTATTAAACAACAGCATGTGTATCAGAATCAGAATACCTTCATTCGTCCCACAGAGGAGAAATGTACATTGTTAGATACAAAAAGAAGTGTATTATAGAAGGCAAGCATCTCATGCAGTACAAGAGAACACACCGAGTCATAGTAGTCATATATCAATAGGTGTTACCATTGCCTCTTTGCCGTTGGGTGATTCAGTATCCATGCTGGTGGGAACTTCCCCAAATGCAGCATCCCTGTAAGGCAATAGAAATATGAATTAGATACACTTCAGTAAGTAGAAGTACTCAGATCTTGTACTTGAGTAAAAGGAGAAGTACTCAGATCTTGTACTTGAGTAAAAGTAGAAGTACTCAGATCTGGTACTTGAGTAAAAGTAGAAGTACTCAGATCTTGTACTTGAGTAACAGTAGAAGTACTCAGATCTTGTACTTGAGTTAAAGTAGAAGTACTCAGATCTTGTACTTGAGTAAAAGTAGAAGTACTCAGATCTTGTACTTGAGTAAAAGGAGAAGTACTCAGATCTTGTACTTGAGTAAAAGTAGAAGTACTCAGATCTGGTACTTGAGTAAAAGTAGAAGTACTCAGATCTTGTACTTGAGTAACAGTAGAAGTACTCAGATCTTGTACTTGAGTAAAAGTAGAAGTACTCGGGTCTTGTACTTGAGTAAAAGTAGAAGTACTCAGATCTGGTACTTGAGTAACAGTAGAAGTACTCGGGTCTTGTACTTGAGTAAAAGTAGAAGTACTCGGGTCTTGTACTTGAGTAAAAGTAGAAGTACTCGGGTCTTGTACTTGAGTAAAAGTAGAAGTACTCAGGTCTTGTACTTGAGTAAAAGTAGAAGTACCAGAGTGTAGGAATACTCTGTCACAGTAAAAGTCCTGCATTCAAAATGTTCCTCAAGTGAAAGTATAAAAGTATTCTCATCAAAATATAGTGAAAGTAGCGACAGTAAAAGTAGTCGTTGTGCAGATTGGTCCATTTCAGAATAATATATATGATATGTTTTATAATGATTGATCATGAAAGTGTTCTCAAAGCTGGTAAAGGTGCAGCTAGTTTGAATGACTTTGTATACTGCAGGGTAGCTTGTGGATTTACTCCAGGTGGAACTAAAGTCTGATTTAACACTTGGTTATATTTCACATCATTCATCCACATCTGTGAAGTAACTAAAGCTATTAAATACATGTAGTGGAGGAAAAGTACACAGGAGCAGAACATGGAAATACGGAAGTAAAGTACGAGTACCGTGAAATTGCACTTAAGTTGAGTACTTGAGTAAATGTACTCTTAGTTACTTTACACCACTAGATATTTGAGATATTCTCCTCGTAGCTGTAACGGTTATTCTATGACATGCTAACGTTAGCTAGCCAAGATGCTAACACCTTTTACGAACAGAAATCAGCACATAATTGCTCCATATTTTCACAGATAGTTAGAATCATGTGCTACACATTAGTAAGAATAAAGAAGACTTTGAATGAAGGACACAGACCCGTCTCCGGTCTCCGCTTCTGTTTTAGCAGCGATGACCGCCTCTCCTTCTGACGCCATGTTTCAAATCAATGACAACAAAAAGGAGAAGACTTCCAGGTTGCACCGACTTCCGGTCTGCTCATCAGCGCAGCAGCGCCACCGCAGGTTGACGTGAGAACTGCAGCTTACCTCCAAATTAACATTACATTATTAAAAAATATGTTCTTCAAGAAAATAATAAATATACAAAATATGCAAAAAAAGAAAGAAAATATTTGTACAAAAGAGCAGTGCATAAAAAAAAGGTGGCATTGTGAAGGAATGTGCAAAACGTACAGAGGATCAAATATTAGAGGATTAGTGTTTCATCTTTTTCTCTATGAATTTACATTTGTTGTGTTTTTTCAGGTGGAACTTTATGGAGCTAATTTCCTGCCTTAACTCCAGTCCTGAAACAAACTAAACAAGTTTTACAAATGCCTTATGATTCACAAACAAACACAGTGTGGTTTGCAAATACAAAACGCCATCTACAAAGGAATGCATTCAGTTTTGCCAATAAAAAACGTATTTATCAGACAAACACATTACAATTGGTTCTCAATGCTACTTTGTTTATGTTCGCACCACCAGATACCAAAGCAACATAGGCAGAGTTTGACATTTGCGCTTGGGGGGGGCAAACCTTTTTTACTGACGTCAGTACACAGTCCCAACTATTGCGTGGGGTGCTACGGATACAGTAGCAATAAAGCCAGCGTTCACCGCACTGAGTATGACTTTTCCACATACGAACACAACTCGTCCCGTCATGCACACCTCATGCTCGCCGTACACACACACACTCATATGGAAGGGGCGGTCTCTCCCCCCAACAACAGTGCATTACATAACTGTAAAACGTATCATAACTGTGCACATCTTATACTTATTTGATAACTACTATATCCCTTGGTTACTTGAACACGCTACAATATTATTAACCAGTGTCCTACCTTGGTGCAGAAGTAGACGCCTTAAACGTCCCAGAAATTGGACGTTTTCAAAATCGCCGAATATCCATTACTGCTAATTCTTGTAATACAATAGCTGAATCACTTGTATGCCAAAAAAAAAGCGAGGGAACTTGTGTCCCTAACCTCACACGTCACAACATGCGACTGCTCAAAAATGAAATGATTTCAAACAAAGCCTGGCAATAAACGTGTAGATGGTGTTTTGTATTTGCAAACCACACTGTGTTTCTTAGTGGATCATAAGGCATTTGTAAAACTTGTTTGGTTTGTGTGTGGAGTTATGGCAGGAAATTAGCTCCATACGACTTGCTTTGCGACATGTGTTTTTGTGTGTTCACCATGTTCTGTTGTAGCCCTATAGCTTCTGTTAAACATATATTTGGTATAAGCGTCTTGTGTGAAAAAAGTCAGAATAAAGTCGGAATTCTGATTAAAAAACATGGGACTTGTGACGACACCTGACATATTAAAACTGGCTTACATTATTGTTAAAAGTACAGATATGTCAGTGTTAAACTGCATCCTGACACTCAATCAGGCTTGAAACTTGAAAACAAAGTCTCACACTGGTTCTTGTTCTTGTTCTGGTTTTCACATTTATTTACTTTTACCCATTGATATGCTTTTTTTAAAGAAAAGGTGGATACGTAAACACATTAAGAATACATTTAAATAGTCAAATAAAGCAGAAGATGCAGAAGTTATGTAAAGAAAAAAATTACGAATAAATAAAAACAGTTATATTTAAAAGGACATTGATTGCATCCTGACCCCCAATCACACACACACACACACACACACACACACACACACACACACACACACACACACACACACACACACACACACACACACACACACACACACACACAATGTAACTTTGTATATTGGGTTTTTTCAACAGCATACAGTTATTCTATCAGAGCACGTATCACCAGGTAAACACATCTTTACTTAATAGAAACATAGGTAGAGTAACAATGTAGATACAGAACCCAATCTGCATGTAGACAAATTGCAGAACATGTATTTATGAACTTCATTGATTTCCGTGCAGCTCCTGACGTCCGCACCCAGCAGCAGATCAGATGTTTGGATGTGCAAATGCCTTCTTTGCTTTTCAACCCCTCCACATTTCCATTGACTGTTTTACAAAGTGAAGAGCGACATAAAGAGCTTTGTGAAGACCAGAGACCACCCCACGTACGTTCTGAAAGTCAAACGTTATTTAGAAGTTTTGTGGGGGCCGTTAAACGAGCACCAGTTAAAAGACAGCGCAAAGACAAAGTGTGCCAGCAGTCGCCTCACAAAGAGCTCCGAGCACCCCTGGGTGCTGCAATAAAAGCCTTACAGACATTGTTAGAGGGATAATAGTCCTGTTTTCTCCTCCTCCTCTCCTCCTGCAGTGGAGACACATCTGTGAGAGGAAGGAATGAATAAGTGACTGTTTCAGACCTCAAGTAACTTTATCCAGCTCAGGCAGGGGTGTTTTTTCTCCGAGGGCCACATACAGAACAACATACGAAGGGCTGGGCCACTCACTAGAGCAGGGGGGGCAAACTCAAACACACAGTGGGCCAAAATATAAAATGGGTGCTCGTCGAGGGCCGGACTGGTTCAATGTTTATTGCAGAACTTATTGAAATGAACTCATTGCACATATTAATCCTGGAACTAACAAAGCTTAAATGATTGCCTATAAAAACATGAAACATTAAATAATCAGTTGCATTCATTTCTTATGGCTCTATCTGCAGCTTCTCCAGAGTCATTTCTTATGAGTACATTTCTCCACAGGCCAACAACAGCTTCAACAAAACTATTTCCCTCAAAGAGAAAACCAAACATGCTCTGTTGTCATGAGAGAAAGTGCAGAAGGAAACATCCATGTGAACTCAGTGTGCTGCTCTGTGATGCTAGCTCAAGCCAGATACTTGGCATCTCATCTTGGGTGCAAGGTCATCAATGTTTGGGGTTAGGGTCTGAGCTGAGGAGACCCTCAGGATGGAGTGAAGGGGTGCGTGCAATATACCGGCGGGCCAGATCTAATAGTAATTAGAAATTATCCTGCGGGCCGAAATTAAATCCACCAAGGGCCTGATTTGGCCCCCGGGCCTTGAGTTTGACACATGTGCACTAGAGGTATATCGCCTCACAAGTAAATGTATAAATTGGAAAAGTCAATCCCATGTAGGTAAATTATTCTTGATACTTGAAAATGCTTTCAGAAAACCCAGCTCTCATCTCTCCAGAGGGTCTCATTCATTCTGTTGGCAGCTCATCCCTGAAACCAGAAGCTTCACACTGATGACAATAAGAGGAGATATGGAGGGTCTATTTCAAGGTTGTGAATTTGTTATTGGGCTTTTTCCTTATCAATTTAGATTTGTTAAAACATGTTTCCAACTTTAATTGACTGAATTTATTTGAAAAGTGTTCTTATTAACACGTGAATACTGTGTAATATATTTATACATATATGTTTAAGAAGTACAATATAAGACAAGAACAAGTTTCATCTGTGGGCCGTATTTCATTATACTTTCTGAATTAGCTGAGGGCCGATTCAAAATGGTTTGGAGACCGCTGCTCACCAAGCAACTTACAATGTCTGTCTTCATATCTCCATCATCTCTTCTTCATCATATCTTCATCACATCTCCATCATATCTTCATCACATCTCCATCACATCTTCATCACATCTTCATCACCTCTTCATCTCTTCATCATGATGTCTTCTTCATCACCTCTTCATCATCTCTTCTTTATCATATCTTCATCATATCTTCTTCATATCTTCATCATATCTCCATCATCTCTTCTTCATCATATCTTCATCATATCTTCATCATATCTTCATCATATCTTCATCA